>VMOF01000001.1:67839210-67872298 GCA_011764245.1 Trialeurodes vaporariorum
CCCCCCCCCGCATCCGCCAGTGGACTCATCGCAAAGATCAATTAACTGGAACTTAATCTCGAAACAGTCAACAAATTTAAAAAGGATGTATATTATCTATCGTATTGATACTATTTAACGCATGATTCATCCCAAAGATAAATTCGAACTGGAAACATTTTTAAAAACAGTGGGTCTATTTTGACAGCTTTGACTCAATCGCTCAAGCGGCTAGGTGCAATTGTTACCTTTCCCTTTCCCCTATCGCCTCTCAAAAAAAAAATATTTTTCCACCTATGATCATCGGGGAGGTAAAAATGTTGACACATTCCGCTGGGTCGTGTCAATAAATATTGATTTTTCACCCTCCTGTAATCTCATAAAACCGCGAGAACTCGCTAACGCCAACTGATCTCATTCTAATGAGGTTCTTCGAGCCCGGGTAGGAGAGTTTAAAATGTTGGAGACGGTTTTAATTCTCTCAATAGTACTGCTACAGTACCAACTTCTTTATCCCCTTTGACACGGCCCAAAGACAAGGTACCTCTACTGAAAACCCAAATATCCCTCTTCAATGCACATCTTTTGGATATCGGCCATTTTTATTTTAAAGTGTCAAACATGTAACCTCTTATTGAAAAGGGGTGCGATAACAGTCCTTACCCTTAAATAAAAATATCCATTTCAAATGAAATTTGTCTATTTATTTAATATGTATTCAGTAGGTATTAAATACGTATTTGTACATTTTTAAATTTTTGTATTTGATACGTTTTAAAATACCATATTAAATATGTATTAAATACCATATTAAATTACGTAAAAAATTTGGGGACAAACCCCCTAAAAATACATATTTAAAACACATTTATACCATATTAAATAGAAAAGTATTTTTTATGTTTTTTTGCTACTGGGGTGATTGCATAAAATAAGTCTGAAAAACCCCAAAAAGTTAAAATTTTTCCGGGGGAATCCCCCCGGCCCCCCTATTACTGGAAGTCCCCCCCAGATTCCCCAAAGTATCGGACTATTTGCTACCCCCCCCCCTCAAAAAGAATCTAAAATTTTACGCCCTAAGGGGAACATTACTTTTACTGAAGTTTTAAATTTCCAGATGACTTCAACCGTGAGGAACAGTTTCCCAAAGCCTAGAAATATCACCTTCATAAATAAGCTAAAAGTCTAACTGAAAAGTTCTTTTTTGCCTGAGAAATGAAGAAAATAAACGTAAAATCTATTTTTATTTTTTTAAAATTTTTTTGGCATTTGTATGCGATAACATTGCTTAAAATAACGTCTGAGAGAGCCTGAATTTTAAAATTTTTTCCGGGGGAGGCCCCCCCTTCCCCCTCTCACGGGGGGGTGCCCCCCCCAGACCCCCATAGTGCATCTCTCAAAAGTTGGTTTGCCCCCCCCCCCAATAATAATCCCAAGTTTACGCCACGGGAAATTTTTGTATTTCGCGAATAGTGTAGGCACCTCCCTTTCTTACACATATATGAAAGGGAAATTTTTTGGGAAAAGGGAAAAAAATTTCATGAGTCATCATACATCCGAATATGCGGTTATGCAAGATTGGCGGATTGTGCGGTAATATTTTATGAACTTAAAAATAGGTGGCACGTAAAACAATTTATTCAAATAAGGTCCGGGACCGCGGAGCTCAGATAAAAAAAAATCACTCCAAGCATAGGCATGGGGGGGGGGGGGCACTTTTTTTCAAGCCCCCAAAAATCCCCCCACTTTTTCCCAAACCCCATTAGCCCCCTTATTATTTTATTTATTTTTTTTTTTGCGAGAAAAACAGTTTCGGAAACATGGGTCAGTGGCTTCAATTAAAAGAGTCTGGTTTCCAAGGAGCGTTTAAAAATTTACTCCCTGTCTTTATAAAAAATATCCTAAACCCTGCAAATTTTATTGTGTTGCGTCTGTCTGAGTCCTTAAAAATTTAAAGTAAGAACAAGCAAAAAAAAAAAAAAAAAAAAAAGAAAAAAAAAAGAAAGAAAGAAAAAAAGTCACCGCAGTTTTCAAAAAACCTCCTCACTTCCGACACCTTAGCTCTGCGCTTATGATTAAAAACTAAAAGATAAGTAAAATTTAAAAACCAATTTAAGACGAAATATACATATAAATAATAAGTTACCAAACCCACGTTTAGTTAAACGGTTGAAAGAAAAATTGGTCATATTTCAAAGGAAAACAAAGACTGGAAGGAGGCAACCGATATCAAAATACGTAGCAGTGGCGGAAATAGAATCCTTGAGCCACGTATTAACCGCTTATGGGCCAAGTCCGAGTTTGGAGCTGTTGCAAACTTTTGCTACAGGCTTATTAAACGTTTTTACGGGATAATACCCTGTAATTATAACGATTATAGCGCACTAAAAAAACACGAAATCCACTCCTAAACTCACAAAAAGCTTTTAAATGCGAGACCGTAATGGCGGCCGAGGCCGCGGTTTTCTTATGGCAATTGTATGCTTCTTCTTCTTCTTGTGTGGTGTTTCGAAAATCTCGTGTAGATGGCTCTGATTGAAGATAGGGAACTCCAATGAAAACCGCGGCCCCGGGCCCCCATTACGGTTTCGCGTTTAAAAGCATTTTGTGAGTTTAGGAGTGGATTTCGTGATTTTTTAGTGCGCTAATAGTTATTTTTTCTCGGTATTACCTCAAAATCAACTATTTAAAAAGCCTGTAGCAAAAGTTTGCAACAGCTCCATTCTAGTTTTTCTTCTCAAGTCTATTTTATATGGTTTCAGTCAGGTTTCAGTATTCATTCCGGATGAAAACGACTATCGATGAAAACACGTACAAAATAAGGTCTCATCGGGCGCCTTCAATTCATCGTATAGGCCACTCCAACTCCCCCAAGTACGAACAGTTAACTACCTTTCCTATATTTATAAACGGAAGAGTGGTGTTCTTCTGAACTAACCAGAGGTCGCTGACTGAAGGGCTCACAGCCGTACAGCCGGAACCTCGAAAATAATGTTCTTCGTCGGGTCCTATATTCTCCGCAGGATGTTGACTGCGAAGCTGAATATTCTGAGAATATTTTGATATTCTGAGAGCGTCCTCTGCCAGGAATGTTCGGGCAACATTTTGATCAGAATATTTAGGAGGGATTCTCAAAATATTCTCAGAATATCATCTTCAAAGAAATGATCTGAAAAGAATATTCTAGGATAGTGTTCTTAATGACATTTTTGCACCTCTGAATCCATTAGAAAAATGGCCTAAGTACTCTGTTGAAAAAACGAAAATACTGAAGATAACTGCCTACACCGTCACACCGAATAGATATAGGAACTTGTATAGCAACATTTTTAGCGGTTTTTTTTTCAGTTTTCAAGCAGCCAAAGGTGCGATATTTTTCATGAAATTGCAGCTCTTGATTTTGTCCAACCTGATGAAGCATCGATTCCTTGCGCAACTAGCTCATTTCGATAATGACTTTTTCTCATTTCCGCTCTACCCTTGACCCACACTCTCTCTCTATACATAGATGGAATGTGGAGTAGGATTCATAAGTAATTCACGAAAAACGAACGAAATTAGCGCGCCTTCACATATAATTGGTACGTTTCCATTTTTGGGTTCCAGACCATAATACGTTGTGCATTTATTGGTTGGCTTTTACCGTATTACTTTATACTTTGTAAGTATACTTAGTAAGAAAAGAACCCATGGTAGTGGCTAGTGGCGTGCGCGGGGGGGGGGGGGAGGCTGAAGCCCAGACCTCCGATTTTTGGGGTGGAGGGGAAGGGGGGAATCATTTTCAGCCAAACACTTATCATTGCGAGCCCCTACCAAGAAAAATCCTGCGTACGCCACTGGTACACTATGGGATAGAATCGACTTCTAGCGCGCAAAAATTCAAAAAATTGAATTTCAAAATTTTGAAATTTTGACCATCAAATCTTGTTCTTGAGAGGTTACTGATGCTAGGAATAACCCCCATTGACCGCAAAAAAATCTCAATGCAGAAAAAAGTTATCCTGAAGTTACATGTTGATGGGGGTCTAATTTTGCAGTAAAAATCCTGCTCAAGCGCGCTTTTATATTTAATTCGTGGAGCCTTCTCTATTTGTCCGATTAAACTCACTGAAAGAGTATGATAACGTGCTTGAAAAGAGCTTTTTAATGGTATATATACAAGTGTTCATGCCACCTATCCTCTGCCTTTAGGACACCTTTAAAGATACCCCTGGATTTTAACTCAAAAAAGTAAAATGCCAATTTTCGAAGGACCGAAAAAAATGAAATGCAGCGAAAAGCAAGTAATTCTTTGCATGAATCGGCAGCCCATAGTGTCTACTTTAAGACCTTGTTTCGTTTTTCTGCTACTTTCTGCTACTCCGCGTTTTATTTAATTTTTTGTGTCGCGCGTCAAGCTCAAATTTACGAAAATCGTGAAATACGTCCCTATGAGCAAGGCCAAAAAAACAATATTGCTACAATGTTTACTCGCAATATTGAAATAAAACTTTTAAGCGCAACATTTTTCCAATGTTTATCTGCAATATTGAAATAAAACTTTAAAAGAAAACATTTCTGTAATGTTTAATTGAAATATTCATCACAACATTCAATTTTCAACATTTTTACAATGTTAATTTTAAATATCGTTTTTAAATATTTAATAACATTATTGCCGCAATGTAAATTGTAAATAATGTTTTAAACATTTAAATTAAATATTTCATTAAAACATTACGGCAATGTTTTGTTGCAATATTTGTTACAATATTTAAAATGCAACATTTTTACAACGTTAATTTTAAATACTGTCTAAATATTTAATAAAAATATTTACGCAATAATAAATATAAATAATGTTTTGAACATTAAAATTAATTGTTTATTAAAATATTACCAGAATATTTCATTAAAAGTTGTTTTTAAACATTTTCTTAAAATATTTCTGCAATGTTTCAAAAAATATTATTGTCACATTAGGTAAATCTTTAAAATACATTATTGCTTTAATGTTTTTCAAAATTATTATATTAAACATTTTTAACAATATTTACAATATCGATGTACAACTTTTACATACAACATTGCCATTAATGTTTCTTTTAATGTTAATGTTAGCATTGTTTAAAATATTTTGGCAATATTTATTAAGCATTGCAACATTGCTTTTAAAAAAATTATACTTCATATTTATAAATGTAGCACTTGAAAAGAAATAGTCACTTCAAAACTTGCCGAAATATTTCATTAAGCGAATTTCATACGACATTTAGAAATTATTTTTGAAAAGATCTTTTTATCAAACAATTTCTACATTCTCGTGAAATCGGACATCATTGTTCCATTGTTAAAAGACATTTCGAAATCGACTGGTCCCTCAGTTTTTGGGCCATAGTCTATTAGAGATAGTTTCAGAAGTGGAGGCGGACCAAAACCATAATCTTTGGCGAATTTTCAACTTTCACTCCTTCAAATCAATACCGAATTTGCTCCTGACTTTATTATTTTGTGTCTAAAGTTTCCCTCAGTGAACACTCAATTTCATTTTTATTCATTTTCACCGAGTATTATATTAGAAATAATGTTGACAAATTCCAAAGATTATCGGTCTAGGTCCGCCTACACTTCTGAAACTACCTCTATGTGTCGAGGTGGGTGCGGCTTTATTAATACAGGGTGTCCCAAAAATTCACAATAAAGATTTTTACCGTGTATTTTTGGGGTCAAAATGAGACTTCTTTTTTTCCCAGGGGCGCCATTTGGGGGAGGGCTGGGGGGGCAACTGCCCCCCCAAGGATTTTCAATGTGGCCGAAAAATCAAGTTAGAGAGATTTTTTTTAAGATGCAAGGCAAAAAAAAAAAAAAAAAGTCATTCAAATTTTTGGAGCCCCCCCCCCCCCCCCACAATCAAGTCAGAGAGATAGAGAGATTTTTTTTAAGATGCAAGGCAAAAAAAAAAAAAAAGTAATTTAAATTTTTGGAGGGCCTTGCCCCCCAAGGAAAATCTGAAATGGCGCCCCTGTTTTTTCCAATGAACATGTGTCCGAAAATGCTCCCCCCTCAGAGCTGCAGCCCCCCGATTTTTTTTTTTTTTTTTTTTTTTTTTTAACGGTTTTCCTTTGATTCTAGCTACGAATCTCAATAAAAATGGATGACAATTGATAGTAAGCGAGATAACTGTATGCGTTCTTTCTGATTAGGTGGTCAAAAATGTTGAAAGATATCAAGGAGGAGGGGTTTAAAGGGGGGGGGGGCGAAATCTTATTTCCAACAAATCGATTAAAGATCGACATCCGTACTTCGGGTAATTTAAGCACTACTAAATCGGACAACCATCGGGTGCAAATCTTCATACGCTTTGAAGAGGGACGGTTTCTACAGAATTTCTGTAACAGAAAGCGACTTCGACCTGAACGTGCCCGACAGGGCTGCCGCGAGCAGATTTCAAAAGATACGCACGATCGTATCCGCAGTCTTGTACGAATTTTAAGAAATAGTACGCCGCAAGATACGATCGTCAGAATATACGCAAATGAGACATTTTGCACAAATTATACACAATAAATTACACCAAAATTTTCCAATTTACACTCTAATTATATGAATTTTCCAAATTATTTGCAAACTATACGAATTTTCACAAATTTTCTAAGACCTACAGCTGACTTCTCTATGCATGTATTCTGCACTGTTCAGAGATTTTGATTTCCTGATTCAAATTTAGTTGAAATTTTTGGTGCATAGACACTTAGATTTCGAAAATGTATGCCGATTGTACGCATGATTCTAAATCATACGCAATTTTCTAGGATACGCGGGCTGGTACCCAAAAATTGAAAGTGTACGCGTCGGATACGCGACTTTCATACATCGTAAAACCCTATCACAGGGGCGTGCCGTGGTTTCCAGAGAGGGGGGGCAAGAATGCAATCTTGCCGCCCTCCGCGAACAAAATTATAAATTTGATTACCTTGTTTTTTTTTTTTTTTTTTTGCTTGTTACGCACTGATTTTGCCGCCCTCTGAAAAATTCATTTTGAAATTTGATAACCTTTTTTTTGGTTGTTCACCCTGATTTTGCCGCCCCCCCCCCCCCCCCCCCGAGAGTGCCGCCCGGGGCAAGGGTACCCACATGCTCCCCCCACGGCACGCCCCTGCCCTATCATAGGCCGAAGAAAATAATCTCCGCCATAATTTGTTGCTATTTTTTAACGAAAATTCGAAAATTTCGAAATTATACGCCGATTATACGCGTAATTCTAAATTATACGCAATTTTCCTGGATACGCTGACTGGTATCCAAAACTCAAAATTATACGCGGAGGATACGATAATACGCTGATAATACGCGATATGGCAGCCTTGGTGCCCGAACCTTGAATAACCAATAACCCGGGACCAAATAAGGTTAGGTCCCGAGCGTAACTTAATACGCACGGTCACATGACCGTGCGTAAGCTCTCTGATTGGTCGAAACCGCACGCAAGATGCACTCTAGATGCACGCAATTCAATGCTCGAGACCTAACATTATTTGGTCCCTGCCCCTGGTCTCTACCAAAGATTACTTTGGTATCTACCTGGCAACCCTGCGCTTGATGAGCGTTCTAAACAAAGCCAGTTTTTCTCTCTCGCTCTGACTTGAGTATACTGGCATCTCACTCTAATTTCAAAAATCGTATGTAGAGACATATTTTGTGAAATTTTATGGCAGAAATGAAATCCTCGCGGCATTCTAATGCGATTAGGATAATAATATGTCGTAAAACAAGGCCCGCCTGTATACGATTTTCGTAACTAGAAAAGAGATGGATATACATGGGGGTCACGGCACAGAATAATACAATTGTACAGAATTGTATTATTCTGTGGTCACGGGAGAGTGAGTGAGAAAGTTTGGAACACTACGCGAGTTTTATCACAACCGATTGCGACCGATGAGTGCATTGTTGTGGTTGTTGGCTAACCGTTGACTTCGCACTAAAACCTTCTGTTATTAGTTTCAAAGATTACGTTCGATTGGTCGGTACGCTTGTATTTATAATAGTGTGTGTCAGTGCATCCAAATATATATATTTTGTGTAGTCTTTTATTTATCTTGTGCTTTATCATTTTTGTGCAACAAGTGAACATCAACCTAAAGATAAGCTTATACTCGTAAAGCGTTATCTTTGCATCAAACATAACCTGATTCTGCTCGTGCTCTCTGGCTTAACCGCGTTATTCCTTTCCCGTGCTTTTCCGTTATTCCTTACAGGTAACAGTGATCAGAATCTTCTGTCATAAGTTGTAAGCAAGCAGTACATGATTCTTTTTTTTCTTTTCCTTGTCATGGATCTTGACTTGTGAGAATCCAGGATTATAAGCACGCGGTAAGTCTATCTTTTAGCCTGCTTTCAGTTTAGTTTTTGCTCGTATATTATATGCCTTTTAGTTGCAAACTGATTAGCTCCTCATTACTTTTGTCAGTTTTGTCTATGATAAATTAGGTACTAAACTTATATTTTGCATGGGTGGAGAAATCCAATAATTGCCTACCCTCTGCGAAATCTCTCCGACCCTGTGTCACTATTCATATAGTTTTACGCAGGATCAAGTGAAAGAGGTAGCAGTAAACGTTACTTTGTGAAAAACACACGCTTTCCAAACCTGGATTACTATACTTATTTGAAATCCAAAAGCTTATCCCCTTGAAAGTTTCTATCAGCAATCCTGCAAGACCCATGTACATTTCGATCTGAATCAGAGGTGCCTCTGGACCAACGAGCTGTAGAGATGATAGAGAGAAACTATGGGACGTGTTATTGAAACTTGAAGGAAGTAGTCATGAGGGAATTCTCTTACGGACATTTTGAACAGGCTGTCGATTTGTTTGCCTCAACGAGCTAAAGTGTTAGAGAGGATTTGTGGGACGTGGACGTTAAGTTAAAACTTCAAGAAGGCAGTTGTGTTCAAAATCTTTCTGGACATTTTCACGGGCTCGGTTCGTTTGCCTCAAATTTTTAACCTTTTAAAGAAAAATGTGACTAATTCACTTGAAATTGGTTTTTATCAAAAAGTGAATGTGTTTGACTTATACTGTTATTTATTTCGGAAGGATTTTCTTATTGAAGAAACTGGACACGTAACAGAAACAAGTTGAATTTCCTCACCTGGTTAGTTAAGATTTCCGTGTCTAGATATAGCCACTCTGAAACACTGTCACTTTCGTTTAAAATCAATTTCAAGTGAATTCGTCACAACTTTTGATTTAAGGTTAAAAAATATGGTGCAAACAAACCTAGACTCAGATCGCCCATGCTGCCTCACTTTGAGATAGGACTTTTAATGTGTCATGGGTATGGCCCCCTTTATTGCTGTAGCTTGTTGCTTTGGACAGTTTTCTGCTGGAGGGATAAGGAAACCGTCAATACTTAAGAAACCCATACAAGTAGCAGTTACGAATGTGGTTCTTTTCTGTAGATACTATATTCACTTTCTCCTTCACTAATACACATCTCCGGTGAGTTTGATTGCGCCATTTTGTTTGCAAGACTTTTCATTTGGAAACTGCGGCAGAATTAGTCACATGGTCAGTTCTAAACAATTGTATGGAGCTTGATGAGTCAGTACACGTACAAGTATCCTCTTATTTTTGATAACGGGGGAAGACTGCATCAGGAACCATGTGGGGGTCCAACAGTCCTCTGTTTTCGACTCCAAAGTTGCAAGTCATTTTGCTTCCTTTTGGTCAAGACTCCCTTTTCATGTTATAAGATCAAGGAAGGACTGTGTCAGTCTTGGACGTTTTTTGAGTCCTGAAGTGCTTTTCAAAAGTGCTCTTCGCTTTGAGTGCTGGTTATAAAGTAAAGGAACGATATGATTAATGAAGGGCCTATAAATCCCACTCTTTTCTTGCGCCAACTACCTACCAGCATAGAACTGTACTATTTCGAATAAATCGGGTGCTATTAAGTACAGTGAGAAACATGTAGGTATCACCTGAGGGATAGCAATGAAAGCCAAACTCTCTAGTAAGTTTTGATGCGCCTTCTGAAGCTCAACGCTATTCTATGTAGAATCGGATACTAGCTATTTGTTTCTATTCTACACTTTATCCTTACTTGTGTTTTATCTCATCTAATCGGTTTGTTTTGTCTTGATCATTTGAAGTCAAAATCAGATTGTTATTTAATCTAAGAACTGTTTAATACTAGGTCATTCCAGTAGAGCTGCGGCAAGCCACCCATCAGCTGTTGGCCGCTCGTGGTCAAAGCAAATGATGAACGGTGAGCCTCTGCAATACTGCTGAGTATTGGATGGTGCTCACCAACCATTTTTTTTAGGCGGCCAACTTAACTTGCCGCAGCCTTACAGAATTATGCCCCCCCCTCCCCCGTCCTTACTGGGGAGGCAACCATGGACCTATAGACTGAGAATGACCAATTAATCAAATTGCTTAAATGGTTCAATCTAACCGGTATGCGGAGCAGTGATAAGTCAGTCTTTAAAGTCTGCTTATCCTCTCGAAGATCTTGCCTCCTTGACTGTTTTAGCGAATAAAAGATTAAAGACACATTTTTAGTGAAATTCAGATCTGCTCCCGTTACGGAAAATTTTCTGTGAGGCTACTTTATTTAATATTCTAAAGAGAGACATGGAAAAGCTGTATCCACATAGAGTTACTAGAGTTGTACACTCATCTTGTGTTTCTAAGGTGACGTAACCACACTTTTGGAAGATGGATATGTTTGGTATACTCTTTGCACATGTAGCAGGGGTCGTTTCAAATTAGTGCGGTTTGACTGCGGTTTCAGTTTTCGATGAATAGAAGTTTGATCGTATCATAAATGTGACCTGAAAATGTATCTTCTGCGGCAAGATTCTGCACCTTTGATACCTGAAACTTTGCACAGATATGCAAATTCATCTTTTGCTGTGAAATAAGCAACTGTCAAACACCAGCAATAACTTGAAAGGACCTGAATTTGTTCAATTTTGAAGATGTCGCATGTGGTTCTTTTGTGTCTCCTTCAAAATTAGAGACTATATAAATAGGTTCATTCATATTATACCTACTTCTGCCTGTCAAATGACAACATTTTAGTACATGTAACTCAGGCTTACTTATTCCTAGTCCAAAAATGCCAGTGTCACCTAATTCATATTTCAATGCTCAATCCTGAACTTGCTGATAGCAAGTTTCTGAATCATACAGAGGTCTGTTTCAGGGAGCGGAGCTAGAGTCGCAACACTGTGGTATTACCTATCAAGTCTAGCCTCACTTGGTCATTGATCAAAATAATTATCATGTATCATCTCGTTATCGAGGAAGGTGACAACATGTGTCAGCAAGCGGTTACCTGTTACCAATCACTATATTGAGAGGTATTTATATGTCGCAGGCGAATCGCAATTGGCTTGCGATTTGCCTAGGCAAAGAGCAAGCCGCAGATTTATGATAAAAAAAAATCAAACATTCACCTCAAGCGTAATAGTTGCTTACAAAATAATTGTATTGAGATTTACTTTAGCTCATCTGAAAGCTATAATAAGCTGATGAAAATGGTGATTTCATCAGATTTGGTTTATTTTGATTAGTTCTTTGTCTACGGTGTTTTATATGAAGTGTGTTTGAACACCTGTATTCAATCGCTTAAAATTTCACAAAAAGAGGACCAGTTGAAGAAAAAAATAATCTGTGGTATCAATACGATCGTTAGCGTATTAGCTTTAAAATGAGCCAAATAAAATCTCGATACAATTATTTTGCAAGTCACCATTACGCTTGAACTGAATTTTTTCTGATAGTAAATAAGCGGCTTGCTCCTTGCCAAGTCACATCGCAAGCCAATGGCGATTAGCCTGCGACATATATAATGATTTTATGAAGGGATCGAGAGTGAGGTACTTAAACTTGGCGGTACCGTGTAGCAAAATGCTGAGTGCTCCCTGTCAGTTTGAAGTCTGTACCGTTATCATCCTTTGATATAATTTTGTGATTTTTAAAACTGTGTTGAGTAATGCTTCCTGTATCTTCTATCTTTACAGATTTTGTTTGGCGTTTATAAAAACTTATGATGGATACCACCACATCGTTCGCAAACAATAAGTAAGATTTGATATATATATGTTCTCTTGAGTGTTCGTGTGGACTTACATTTCACATTAGTGATGAGAATGCGCTTGTGTTGTGCTTAAGTGTTCTTTCTTTTTTTGTTTGCTACATGCTTCATGCTTAAAAGAGTTCACAAGGATGTGTGCGGTGCATGCTTGATTTATTGTCCTGTGTTTAATGTTTTTAACTGTGATGTACCAGAGATTTAGATTTGACTTTGTTTCTCCAATCTTTGTGTAGTGCCAAGTGCTTCGTGAAGTATGCCTAAAGGCAAAGGGCGCTCGGGTAGACCTTGTAAATCTTTTGATGATCTAGGCCGGTCCTCTAAGTATAGGCGCCTCAAAAACAGCAGTTCATCAAACCTCGAAGATAATGTTGGCCATTCACAGAAAGATAGTGATAAAATCTTTGCCAAAATTGCCAAGGTTAAAGAGTTTAGAGAAGTAGATGGTATCTGTTTAAGAACGCCAGCTCAAGATTCATCTATTGATTGTCCGTTCCCCCCTATAGTCGTTGAAGAAAATGTAGGAACAGTGAGTGACTTAGGTCAAAATGGTGACTTTTCTCAGTGGGAAGGTCTTGCAGTACCCGACGTATCTTTAATTGGTGACCTTTTTCATCGGGAAGGTCTGGTGTCACCTGCTTTTTTTCCAACTTCTCCTCCTCCCTCACTTCCTGTAGATTCCACCTTTGAATTCGTTTTCAATTATACGTTCGAAGAACTTGTTGACGAAGACCCTTCAGATACTGAAGACGAGGGCGAAAATGGATCCGACTCATCTGATGATGATGATGAATTCAAGCAAAAGCTGGGCAAACTCTCTAGCTTGGAACAATTGAAGAGGAAGCTTGCTGTATGGAGGTCAACGTACAGTATTACAAATCGAGCTCTGACAGATTTGTTGCATATCTTGGTCAAGCATAGCTCCCCAGAAGACTTTAAAAACCTCCCGTTAGATGCTAGAACGCTTGCAAAACACACAAGCATTGTCGATTTCCAACACTCTGAAAAAATTTCAATGGGAGATGGATACTATGTTCATCTGGGAATTGAAAAGAATGTCTCCGGAATTTTAAGCCGCGTTGATGATCCAATTGAGGAAGTCAAATTACAATTTAGTGTTGATGGATTACCACTCGCGAAAGGGTCTAAGAATCAGTTATGGCCAATAACTTGTCGCATAGCATCTGTTCCCATTGTTTCAAAAAGTGTTTTCTCAATCGGAATTTTTCATGGAGATTCTAAACCAGCATCTTCCAATATCTTCCTTGAAAAGTTTGTTGAAGAAATTTCAGGATTAATTGAGAACAAAATTTGTATTAAAGGTGAAATGAAGCCAGTTGACATGTTTGGAATGATCTGCGACGCTCCAGCCAAAAGTTTTGTGACAAACACTGTAGGACATACTGGGTACTGCTCGTGCACTAAATGCATTCAGCACGGAGAATGGGATGGTCGCGTGTATTTTCCTGTAAGTGAAAATTATCTGCGCTCCTCTGAAGATTTTCGCAACAAAACGTATCCGGAATTTCATAAAGGAGACAGTGAATTGGAGAAGATCCCCGGTTTTGACATGGTGAAACAATTTCCCCTGGATTACATGCACCTTGCCTGTTTGGGGGTAATGAAAACAATGTTACTTCTTTGGGTGTGTGGTAGTGTTCCTCACAAACTCTCAGCCCAGCAGTGCTCATTACTTTCCCATCGGTTGGTCTGGATTCATTCGTTTATTCCGGATGATTTCCAGCGCAAAACCCGGAAACTGGAATATTTAAAATTTTGGAAAGCTACTGAGTTCCGGTTATTTCTCTTGTACACTGGGCCAGTTGTTCTAAAGGGAGTTCTAAGTGACAGCAAATATGAGAACTTTCTTTGCTTTAGTCTTGGAATGCGTGTTTTATTGGATCCGGATGCATGTGCTAAGAGAGAATTAGTCACCTATGCTAAGTCATTACTGAAATACTTTCTGACGCAGTTCGGCTCTCTTTACGACAGGAAGTTTATCACACACAATTTTCATAATTTAGGTATGCATCTTGCTGATGAAGTCGAAATTTATGGAGATCTTAACAACTGTAATGCTTTTTGCTTCGAAAACTACCTAGGAATGCTGAAGAAGAAAGTTCGTAAAGGAGAGAAACCTCTCGAACAAATCTTAAACAGACTCCAAGAAGATTCAGTCCTCCACCTCGACAAACTCAGATCGTTCAAAGCATCTTCCTTTCCTCGGATGATTGACCCTCATGACAAGGGAACCTTGCTACCTCTTTGTCGTAATCCCCAGTTCAAGGGAGTTGAATTTGTAAATAATGTGAAAATAGGCATTTGTAAACCTAATTTTTTTTGCAAACTAAAAAATGGCCGAATAATTGTAGTAGAAAATTTTTGTTTTTCTGATAAATTCAGCTGCTACGTGGTAATTGGAAAATATTTTTTGTCAGAAAAAGATTTTTTTTCCAAACCTTGTGAAAGTAGTGCGTTTGGAATAATTGATGTACACCCTACTAAGTTTTCTTCGTTGAAAGAGTGGCCTGTCAGTGATATTGATCGTAAAGTGGTGTGTTTACCTCACAAAGATCGTTTTGTATTAAGTCCTCTATTGCATTAAAAAAAAATTAGCTAGCATACCATCATTGCATTCAAGACCAGGAAGACATGCTTTGAGAGAATAATTGAAGACCTTGCCGAGATAAGGGTGTTATGTGAAATTTATAGTTTTGAGAAAAATGCATATGAAGTTTCAAAGTGGTTTTTTGATAAGTTATAGTAGGAAATAAATAAAACCAAGAATACCGATTCATGCCATCACACTAACAACAAGATTAACCTTCAGTGGTCACTGAAATATTGCTTTGATTTCTTGTAATACTACGAAACATACATGCAGGTTTAACGCCCCTCTATCGGCAATCAACTTTATTAAATGTAGATAACTTTTGTTTTTTTTTATTTTAGCAATTACTTTCATTAGTTGAACTCTTAGGCACTAATTTACAGTTGTCTATTTCCATTAGTGGTTATGCGCTTCACTTGACGACAATTCTGAACCCCACCCCCCGACGGGAGGGGGAATTAAAAAAAATCTCATTTCTAATGCGATATTTTTTTTTAGATCGATTATTGTGTTATTTTGTAAGTCCGAGTAATTAATTGAGGAAATAGAGGACTAGAAGCAGTGGCGTCGCGTGCCATCTGGCAACAATGCAACTGCTCCTTTTAAACTCATTAAATATATCGAATTTTCCTTGTGCACTGTGCACCCCCTGAATTCGGTATTTTACATAAAATTAAGTGGATAGAATACATTGTTGCCAACTTGCACGTGACGCCACTGACTAGAAGGCGTTTCAGAAGTGTAGGCGCACCTTCAGCGATAATCTTTGGAATGTTTCATCATTATTTCTCATTGTAAAATGAAAATTAATGTAACTGAACTTGAGCGTTGGGTTTCCATTCAGGAACGCTTTAAAATCAAAAGTTTTAAGTCAAAGGCAAGTTTTGTTTTGATTTGAAGGAATAAAAATTGAAAAGTCACCAAAGATTATGGTCCAGGTGCGCCTACACTTCTGGAACGAGCGCAAGAATACGCACGAGATTTTCAGATTGCGACACCTAGTCACAGATCTCTGATGTTATCATGATAAAGTCCATGCAAGTTCCATAGGGTTGCCGTTTTGTGTTACATTATTACGGTTTTCATTAGACTCAGTAATCAAATAGTAAAAGGGTCCCCCCCCCCCCAAAGCTCTGACAACATTGAATCTAACACAAACGTGGGGAACCTCAAGTCTAGTAGCGGCGCGTGCAATCTAGAAGCGATGCATTTCGTCCATTTCAACCCATTTAAAATATCGACTCAAGGGAGTGCACTGTGTATCCCCAATATGTCGACCTTTTACAAGGCTGTATGCAACGTTGCCACATTGCACGCGCTGCCACTATTGCTCAAGTTGATTCTATATAACTTCCGTATGCATGTTAGGAATGGACAGTAATACAGGGTCAATCAACTTATAGATATGTTTGAATGTTATGATTTTCATTCATCGATCATCGATTAACTAAAAGACAGAGCCACGTTTACCTCTTGAGTCGGTCGATTACCTAAAAAAGCATGATAACTACTCGAATAATCAGGAAAATACATAAACCAGTGCACCGAAGACCTATCAAATACGATTGTCGAAGAAGGGTGTGCACTATGAGGGTCTCTTACGAGCCGAGGATTATTCCTATCGTTGTGAAACTTTCAGGGTATATTCTTGAGGATACGTAGATCACATTTCGCCAATCGTCGAAAAAAGGGCGTTAAACGCTTAACGCCCTTATCTCGGCAAGGTCTTCAATCATGTTGGGTGGAACTTTCACTTGAACTGTTGTGAAAATTTGTAGTTTTGAGTTTTTAGTGGCTAAATTGATTTTTTCGGCTGAATTATGATTTTGATGTCAGAAATTTAAAAAAAATTGATTAAGATATCCCCTTGCCCTCTGTACCCCCTTAAAATAGGCCTGTGCGTTTTCCAGTTTTGTGCATCGAAGTTCGATGTCCGAAAATCATTGAAATTTAATCGATGCATCGAAACAAGTTTTAACAAGTCAAAAAAGGGAAATCGCTGGAAATCATGATACTTTTTTTATGATTTTGAGATGGTTTTAGAGGACAAAATGACGTAGGCCTATTTTTCGTCGAAATATCGATAAATAACGAGTTTCGATGCATTGTTTGACACCAGCATCAGCATCGAATCCATTTGATGACAGGAAAACATCGAAACTTCGATTGAGACTTTGAACATCGCACAGGCCTACCCTAAAAACTGAATTTCTCTTGTATGTCGGAGGCATCTTCATCAATTTTCTTGTAAATTGGTTTCTGAAAGTAGTTTTATGCTTTTTTATTTCATTTTGATTAGTTCATTTAAAAAAGAGGCTTTATTTTTTTTTTTTTTTTCAAAATTTTCTCCTCTTCTTAAGAGCTAAGTCTTTACCCGTCACAAAATTTTATTCAGCAGTTAAAGGTCAAATTTTCAAATTTTCTCATCACTTGAATGGAACTTTCTTGAGCCTTTTTTTAATATTCTCGCCTTTGCGTAGACTCGGAGTCCAAAATGTGCTTTTTGAAAAAAAATTAACTGAGACTGTAGATTCTCAGACTCATTTGATTATTTTCTAACTTTCCTCTTAAAACTTTAACAACAGTTAACATAATTTTTCCTTTTTTTAAAAAGCTATTTTGAACGTAAAGGAGTTGGCTTCTAACAGGGTTACTTTTTTGTTTTTGCATCATTATTTTATATGGTGCCGCCCTCCTATAAGCACTATTGAAGGTATTGAAGCTTTCAACTGTGTACTTTCAAAATAATCAACGTTCTTCACTGTGTAATTACTGATACTGAAAGTGCTGAAAGTAGTGCTTGTGAAACTTTCAGGTGTGTAAAAAATTTTCGCATGAAATTAAGCAATTTGTTGGTTCTTTATGAAGTGCGAGATGTTGCATATGCATGAGGGAATTTCATTTTTTGTGTGTTTTATGTGTGTGTTCCTGAAAATAATTTCCTTACTGTTCACAAAATTTCCTCCTCTTACTGGCAACCGCTCTTTACAGCACATTTTGCATCTCCATCTTGAAACTCTTAATTTCTGGAATACCTAATCTTCTTGAAAATTATCCAGATGTTTTTATTGGAAAAATTAAATTTAATGTTTAGGGGGCTAAAAAATCAATTGACTTCTCCCAGCAGCATTGTTTCTTTGAACTCCTGACGGTTATCATATTTTAGATGCTTTAACTCTTTCCATATGTTACGGCTTTTAAGGATAAGGCATGTCATTTCATCAGTGCATTTCTTGAAAAAAGTATATGTCAATTAAACGTTACGGAATCTCCTTTCGCCATTTTATTTTGAAGAGAGAAACTTATGCGTAAATCATCCTACTTTTGTTCTGTTTATGGGGTGTAAAATGTGGAAAATCATGTAAAAAAATTTCATGGAGACTGGTTTGTCGGTTCACAAAGTTGATGGGACTGAAATGGTGTTTGGAGATTTTGAAACGTTGGATTCACTTACGCCGCTTTGTAAAAATACTGACAATCTGTTCTTCTGTCGCACCTTTCACTGCATGATTTGTCAATTTCCAATGACATGTAATCTTTTTGTTCATCTCTTAAAAACGAGAAGGAAATAGTGATTTCTTATTTTGGACTGTCACTTGGTTGGAAAGCTCAAACGCATTTTTTTTTTGCCTCTTGACTATGCAAAAAAGTAGGAAGCACAGTGTGTTAGTTTCTCCTAAATTTTTTGTAAAATATGATGTAATGTAAAATGTTTTGATATGCCAAAACACTGCATAGTAAATCTGTGCGTACTCTGCTGTGCTCACTATGTAGGTGCTGTTTTATCATTTAAAATAGCCAAATAGTGTTTACCAAATAGTGTCAAATATCTGCTCTTTTCTCTATCTGACTGGATATTTCAGTTCCTATTATGTCTTATCTCATTTTTATAATTCTAATCCTCAGCTCACCAAAGACAAAGGAGTATGCAATAGTTTTGTTTACAGACTCCGATGAGATCAGCCTTATCCCCCAGGCATGGATCCAAGCCAAGGGGGATGAGTGCCTGTGGCCCTCATCGTGCCCTGATGGAAAAGTTATGAAGTTGATCGAAAATTGCGTAAAGTGCAATGCCCCGCCGCATCATTGGGAGGCATTCAAAATCCGTCCCCTGCGACAAAACATAGGTACATCTTATTCTTCACTATGTTTCAATTTCACTCCTGGTTATGCTTTCAGTTTTCTTTGGTAATTTTTTATTGAGAAGACTATTGTGTGAAATTTGGCAACAATGAAACTTCATGTTTGTTATTTTTTTCAGCAAAGGAACTTATTTTTATTCAATTGCTCCCAATAAAGCACTTTATTTCACGTCAGACACCCCATTATCCCTTCACTAACCCATTTTTAGAAGTTGCAGGCTTCGTCTCCGGAAAAAGGGTCCATAAATGAATTTTATTTGTTTCAAATTTGCCTTAATTTTGAGGAAATGAAGAATCAATACAGTTATTCTCTTCACTATAAGATAGTCTAACTTGTTCTAAACCGAGTACTTTTGCTACAGTTGGAAACGAAATCTTCTTTTACATTTTTCTCAAAACAGCAAAGTGGCTCATGGGCCCTTTTTCCGGAGTCGTCGTAAATTATTTAAAAAAAAAAAAAAAAAAAAAAAACAAAAAAATGATAATAATATTATAAATAGAGAAAATTAGGAAATGAGGCTCTTGCAAACTACTAGAAGGAAATGAATAGTCCAATCTGATGTACAGACCAGCGAAAATCACACTAAGAAAGTCTAAAATTCAGTAATTAACTCACGAAACTGCTCTATTGGCAAGATCGTAATGGCGGTTCAATGCAGGTATCATGGGAGATTCCTGTCTAATTTGTCACTTTTTCTACAGACACACAGAGATACGTCTCAAATTAGATAGGCATCGCCCATAACACCTGCGTCAAACCCCTATCATGCCTGATTCTGAGAGTGAATTTCGTGATTTTTCAGTGTTCCCATCGTCATTTTACAGGTTTTTATGCAAGAAGCAACACTTCAATCACCTGTTTCAAAAATTTGCAAGAGCCGCATTCTTTACACACAGGCTATTCTATGAAGCCGCAATGGTAAAACTAGGATTTTTCAAACGATTGCCAATTTCTTCGTTGAATACAAAAAAATTTCTCTAATTACTTCCTCTTTTCCTTTTTTTTCTTACTCTGCATCTCTTTTTGATAATATCATCCCTTTATCTATAGTTTTCTGTTTTCAAAATTAGTTCTTTTTTGTTGTATTCAGATTCGTATGAACGTGCGAAAGAGGTGGAAGAGAAGTCTCTGGAAACCTCTGACCTCGCTTCGGATACCAACACTATATCTCCGAAAAGAAAACGAAGGCAACCTCAAAGGTTCATAAGTCCGAGCGACTCTGATCAGTCAGAACAAAAAACTGCTTCTCAAGCTTCTGCTGGCTTCACTGCTTCCCCACAAAAAAGTATGCCTAATTTGCCGCCTGAACTGCCTCCAACTTTAGTGAAGAAGAAATTGCTCTTCAGCAGAAAAGAGAAACCTGCCGACACACCTCCTACGCCTCTCCCATCTCCTGTTGCCCCCCTATTAAAAAATGGAGTTCCTGCCTCAAAGGAATCCTGTTCTCAAAGTGAATCTAAAAATAGACAAGTTCCTGCCTCTGCCTCAGTTTCTCAAGGAGAATCCTGCAGCGATCCCCAGAATGTCCAAATGACAGAGTCCAAAAGAAAATGGGACAGTTTCTCAAATGACGAAAAACTATATCATTTATTCGGTAAATATTGTCAGTTTTTCACTTCATTTTTCTAATAATCAGAGTTTCTTATGTGCAATACTCTTTTATTTTTGGAAAATAAAATTGAGTTATAAACCATGGGCGGTATTCAAAATAAGCGTTTTTCAAGGGCGAGATGTTTTTCAGAGTGAATGAAGGACCTTCTGAGGTGTATAAATTAGGGTTGGTTCAAATGTATACCTCAGATAAGCGACATTTCCCATTTTCAGAGTCGAAATTTTCATCTGATGATGGGGCGGGGCAGCCCCCCCCCCCCCCCCCCCCGACTTCATGACCATGGTGCGTCGCCTGTGCTGATGGAGTTACTGTGGCACTAGGCCTCGACAGGAACCCCAATTTTTACCTCTTTTTATAACTTTGAGCAGTTATAAGTTTTGAGCCAAAAATTTCCTTGGATAACAGTTCATGCTGTTTGATAGAGCATAAAATTAACTTTTGTCAATTTATTTATAGTTCCCAAATCTCCCCTAATCACTTTTTTTAGACCTCTTAATGGGAGGAAAATTGCTTTAACTATCAAAGTATCTTAATTTTAGTCAAAATTACAACAACAAAAAATCCATCAAATGAAAGGTCTTCTCATCCAATTTTTAGCCAATGATCAATTGAATCAGTAGAATAAAATAAATTTATAAGCAGCTGAAGATATCGTTTTTGAAAATTGGCAGCGCCACTTCCCTGGGGCCTATTTTAGAAAGAGGTTGTACCTGTAGCAGAAAGCTGATTGTGAATAGTCATGAAGTTGGTCGTTTCTGTGATCATTTTAGCATACCAGGACAAGCATCAGGTTTTTATAACCTCTAGGTCAGCGTTGGTATTAGCTGCAACCTTATGTAAAGAAAAGCAAATTTATAAATGATCTGTAGGGTATTTGCTGGAGCTGAAGCTTTGCTCCTTCCCTCAAACCTTAGGGTGAGTCAACCAACAGACTATCTGGTGGTGGAATTGATCTATGTATTTGTTTCTTAAAACGTAAAATTCAGTTATACTTGTTTCATCTTTAATTACAGATAGTCTACAACAGCTTAACAAACCTCAAAGCAAGAAACCAAAATTAAACCGGCCAGTCGATAATGATCCTCTTTCAAGTTATATACCGATTGACTCAAAAGAAAAATTTGAAGCCCTGGAACAAAAATGTGCGGCGGAAGATAAAGCCTTCAAAAAAAAGCTGGTGACTATCCTTCTTCTTTTTTTTTTTTTTTTTTTTTTTTTGCAAACATTTTATAGATTTAGTAGAAGTTGTCTGTAATTGACGGACAAAGCGAACAGCTTGTGATAAGGTGGATGGCGAAGGATAGTAATACACTCTCATGTCCCGCAAGGCATTTTCAAGAACTTTCCTGATGTTAGTTGCAGTTTCTTTTTGAAGCGTCACTTTCCACTGATTGATTTGAGTCTGAAAGAAATTTTCTTTACCTAACGGGGTTCGAAAAATAACAAAATTGAATTGATCTTACACTTTTTTCTTTCTGAAACTTAAAATAATTCATTCTTGCCAAATAGACACTGGCCTTGAATTACGCTCTCTTATTCTCATTTGCAACCAAGAAAATTGTCTTCCGCATGTGTTAAAAATTACTAAAATGCAATTTAAATTTCCTGTTATGTCAAAAATCAGTATCAGCCACCGCTGATCAGAGTATACTGAATGCAGTACTTCTATCTGGCTCTTCAACCCTAGCTGCTCAAACATTAATTTAAAAAAATTTGATTTAGACGGGCACTGTAGAAGTTCAATATACCTTCACGAAGGCGCCAAAAGGCTGTGTACATTTCTCAAGTGTTACCAGGTGGCCTATAAAAATATACAGAAGCGCACATCTGAGTTTGTCAAGCACAGCTCAACGTTACTCAAGTGTATCCTGTAAAATGATTTCGCTTGAATGGTAAGGGTTGAAGGGCATATAGCATGAAAAGTGGCTCCAATCCAAAGGATGGGTGATGGGTGCTCATAAGGCCTGTTTTGTGCCTACTTTGTTGACCATGTAGGAGAGCCGATAAACAAAGTTTGAAAATCCCTCGGAAACATAGCTTTTTTTATTACCAAGGGTCCGTACAGTAAGAATCAAGCCGTATTTGTGATGTATTTAAACTGTAACCGGAAGGAAACTAACCTCACAGTGGCCTCGTTTTTTAGAATTCTCGTGAAAAGTAGCTCATTTTGGATGGTTTGAAGCTTGATGCAACTATGAGCGTAAGGTTGTCCATTTTTCTGCTTGAAATATGTTGTAAGACACTTTTAGAGATGCATCATACCCCATTTGAACGATGGGCACCGTTGCACTCCATGGTCGAATGGAACTTCTGTGCTTTGGAGGATTGATCAGCCGAAAGCGGTTTGTTGCAGTAAATGCAGTTGCAGGAGCGGTCTGAGGTTAAAAAAATGTTGATAACCATCAGAAGTGTATCAGAGACCCTCTGAGCAATTACAAGAAATAGTTCGTCATTGTTTCAATGATCCCTAATTTTCACAACATTTATTGGAAAAATTCTTTTTCGGCTAATCAATCCTCAAAATTACAAAAGTATCCATTTGACCATGATCGCAAGAGTGTCCATCGTTCAAATTTGAGCATGATGTATCCTCAACAATGC
Organism: Trialeurodes vaporariorum; assembly: GCA_011764245.1. Taxonomy (NCBI): domain Eukaryota; kingdom Metazoa; phylum Arthropoda; class Insecta; order Hemiptera; family Aleyrodidae; genus Trialeurodes; species Trialeurodes vaporariorum. The sequence continues at coordinate 67,862,238 of VMOF01000001.1, forward strand.
CTTGCAACATATTTCATGTGGAAAAATGGACAAGCTTACACTCATAGTTAAATTCAGTTTCAAACTATGCGTAAAGAACTATTTTTAGCAAACATGCTAAAAAAAGGCCACTGTGAGGTCAGGTTTCTTGTGGTTATGGTAAAAACGCATTGCAAATATGACTTGATTCTTACAATAGGGACCCTTGGGAATGGAAGTAGCCATGTGGCTAACGGATTTTCAAACTTTTTTCATCTGTCCTCCAGTAGGCACAAAACGGACCTTATGGCCTATGGGTATCCATCCTTTTTGAATTGTTTCTGCTTTTGGATAGAATGTGTTGTAACGTTGTAAGTTAATGAAGGGCGATCTATGTCTTCAGGGACCGATTGGTATACTTGGTTTTAAATTTGCTTCTATTCTTAATTTTATTTTCAGATTGCCGGTATAAAAACGAAGAAAAAAGACCGAGCCGAAGATACCATAAGAGCCGTCTGCAAGTATCTAATGGTGGATTCCTTTGCAATGGCATATTCTTATGTTGGCCATAAAAAAAAAATTCCGTTTGAACCAACATTCCTAAACCAGCTGATTTTTGGTAAGCTCAAATGCTAAGAATGTTCTGTCTATTTTTCTCCCTACAGTGCCCTTTCTAGCATTTTCACTCTGAACAATTTAATCATACTTAAAAATTCAAGCAAAGGACTACGCACATTCCTCATGGAAATGTATTCTCTATCCAACTGACTGAACTTTTGATTTGCTATAGATCTAGTAGTTATGAAGTGTTCTCATGGGCACAAAGTCGGAAAACCAACTTTCCATGATGCTTTGAGGAAGGGGGGGGGTCAAAGTCCTCCGTTAATATATTTTACTTCCATATGATGGATGCAAGCAGATAAAATAATCAAGTTAGTAAAGACCACCAGCTGTCAGGAAGCCATGATGAATATCTATTGAGTGACAACCAGTAGGGGCTGCCATCCTTTACAAAGGTAGCAGGTGGTATGACCAAAGATATTAGCTACCAACATATACATAAAGTTAGTATACGAACATCCTTGAATGGAGCTCTTGCAAGGTTTTGCTGTAGGCAAATGGAGTATCAAGACCAATGAAAAATGCTGCGAAAATAACGATGAGACCATTAAAAAGTCTAAAACTCACTCCTCGCAGAGAAAACATAACTTGAAATTTCGGTTGACCTCCTTGCATGTATGCACCAACCTCGGATTCGGACCCGGAAATTTCAAGTTCAGTTTTCTCTGCGAGGAATGAGTTTTAGACTTTTTTAATGGTCTCATCGTTATTTTCGCAGCATTTCACATTGGTCTCGATACTTCATTTGCCTACAGCAAAACCTTCCAAGAGCTCCATTTACAGTTTCATTAAAGCTTAGTTTCTGATTTTTTCGTGTCTCAACTTTTTCCCAAGTGAAATGAGATGGCAAGTCACGGTTTGCATCATTTTATGTAGTTTTCATTAAAACATTTTTCACCATCCTCCTGTTGACCCCTTTAATGGGTGAGCAGGATGTTGGTAGACCAAATAATGTCAGAAATTAAAGCTTTACCGGAAAATCTTAGGAAACTTATTCTCGGCTCAGGAATTTTTTCTTATTTGTACTCAATGAGGGATCCTCATAGGAAAATCATTTTTTCTTCATTCAGAAGTTTCTCTTCAAGCTAACAAGCATAATTGAATTTTAAATGTCTTCCGTTCGAAGCCTGATGGAGCAGTCAACAGAACAATCAAAAGTAAAAGAACTTTAACTGTGTTATTTTGGAAGCCTGACTGAGCGGTTAACGATACTTCAGAAACTCTGGGTTGGAAACAGGTGTCATAAACGAGGAAATTTTTAAGTAAACGTTAGGATGAATAAAAAACCATCTAAGTTAAATGCTTGTAGACACCTGTGGCGGGGGATTCGATGTTAGCAACCAGCTTTGCATTGACCAATCGATTTATGTCTGAAGTTTTTCTGTGATAACTTTCAACCAAATAGAGATATTGAGTTGCAGTTTACACCATTTGACACAAATTTTAAGGAGCACAATCTGTGGGTACTTTAATACCCCGCTTTAAAGGAAAGGGCTGGGTTGGTGAGGGTGCAACATCAATTGCTGCTCTGCTCCACACGTTGGGAAATACAGATGTTATTGTACTTTCTTATTATTATCCGTCAACTATGATGTTTCTTCTCATTAATTTTTTGTTTTTCAGATACCATGGCCTTTTTCTTCCCAGGTGTGACAGATCAAACCGTTATAGATACAGTGTCAAAATGGCTGGCCCAAGCGAAGTTCCGGATTGCGAGGGTAATATAAGAAATTTTCAGAGATTAATTCTTTGTATTCCCTTCCTAAGCTCTCAGCTGTGCTGAAACTAATCCTAAAAAAGCTTTTTATTTCTCTTATTCACAAGTTTTGATCCTTTCCATTGGGTTTAAAGTTTAAGAGGCTTCTTTGCAGAGCCCATGTCAATAGGTTTTCTTGCCAACTTTTTATGCATGCAGATCATTAAGGCCATTAAAATTTTGAATCGTGTTGGTTTCCTCATAAACTTCAGGTACATAGGTAAAGTAGTGATTTTGCGCATTAGTTAGGCGTTTTTTATACTTTTTCAATTCATCAACATTTTTGGAAACCTGTTTGCACAAGGGTGCAGAAAATTAATCTCCGGCTTTCTGTATGGGGGGGGGGGCACTAAAGAAAAAGCTTTGTTCAGGAAATAGAGACATATCAAAGGAATCACTGTGACCATGAGATCCAATAACTTGCAGCATAGGTTGCTCATTTTAATCATGAAAAACTATTGGGCAGAATGATTGTCCCTTCCCCAAAATGATTACACCATCTTGCAAGAGGTGCAGGAGCAATAGTTAAACAGGGTGTTTCTAAAACTTATGCCATCCTTTCTACCTCATATTCTAGAGTTTAAAAGAAGACTTTTTCGTCGTATTAATCTTTTATCGCCTGAAAAGTACAGTCAAACTTGATTTCTGAATTTTTTGAAGTCATGGATATTTTACATTCCTCTAATCAAAAAAATTACAAGAAACATATTTACATAGGGATGCAGAAAACTATAGTATCTTGCGTTATATGTCACTTAAGATTCAAGTCTAAGAAGAAAGTTCAACACTCAAGAGAAGAGCTTTGTTTCAGAAGTGGAGGCTGAACTCAACAAGAAATTTTTGGAATTTTTTCAACATGATTTCTCATATTGCATGATGGAATGTATTAAAAATAAAAAAATATTTTGGCTTTCGCTGTAGAGCGCCTTAAAATCACATTTTCAAGGTCTCTGGCAAGTTTTGTTTTGATTCAAAGGAGTGCAAATTGAAATTTTGAATTGTAGCATTCCAAAAACCCAGAGACTGAAAAATAATCGCACCAAACCCTGCTGTTGCTTCAAAATAATCCACACCGTTTCTCTCTAGATCTTTTTTTACCCAAAATGATGTACTATGGGTAATTGGGTACCTATTTAAAATCCCATCTTTGGGTTTCCATGATAAAGCTCCTGTAAGTCTTGACAGCTAAGTATTGCTGCACTGCTTGCAAGATAATTTAATATTTTTGGGGAAGGGACTTCATTCTGCCCATGAGTTTTTCAAGATTAGAATAAGTAACCAATGCTAGCCTCCAGCTTTCATGCTCACTATGATACCTTCAATTCGTATGTAATTTCTTAACGGTTCTTATTCTCGTGTGTAACACCCCCCCCCCCCTCCTCCCAATAGGCAGAATTGTTTCTTCGCCAGCAATATGGAATGAGGTTAGGCAACTGGAATGTACCTTTCAAAATATATTTGAACAGTAGGCTGGGAATTTAAGTTTCCCTGGCCTAATTTTACCTTGGGAATTACTTGTCACCATTTAATGAACATTTTGCTTGTATCACCCTTTTCTAAAACAATGCACTCCACCACATAATCTTAATTTTCCTCCGTTTCAAATTTTTACAGGAGGAGAAATGTAAAAGGGACAGAGACAGTAAATCGATTGCCACCGCCAATCCAGAGGACTTCTATGATTAATTTTTCTTCTTTTTATTATGAAGCGAACCTGTCCGTCAACTCGTGAAAAAAAAGAATCGGTTTGCTCGACTAATTATTCGTGAAATTTGCGCGATCAAATTTATTGGTTCTCACCCAAGAAATTAGGTACTCAAACCAATAAATTCGTAATCGGTGCCAATAAATTAGTACCAGGTACCAACTACAATTGGTACGGTACACCCACTTTTATTGATAGCACTTACCCAAAATAATTGGTTCCATTAATTATTGGTTTGAGTACCTAATTTTTTGGGGAAGTACAACCAATTAATTTGATTACGCAAATTTCACTAATAATTAGTCGGACAAACCAATGGAGCTGTTGCAATTTTTTGCTACAGGCTTATTTACAGGTGATTCAGATGTAAAACCGTACTAAAATGACCCTAAGTGCATTAACAAATCACGAAATCCACTCCCAAACTCATAGAATGCTTTCAAACACGAGATCGTAATGGTGGTTTTTACATCAGTTCTCCCCATCTCATTAAGCTCCATCTTTCCGAGGTGTTCTCGCAACACCACACAAGAAAAAAAAAGCATACAGTTGCCATAAAATTTAGGCAGTCATCCCCACCATTATGAATTCGCCTTTGAGAGCATTTCATGGGTTTGCGAGTGAATTTCGTGATTTTCTAGTGCACCTATCATCCGTTTTGACTATTAATAAGCCTGTAGTAAAAGTTTGCAATAGCTTTATTCTATTTTTTCTGTGTAGTGAAATGAAAGTTGCTGCAAAGCTTGTAAACTAAATTTTAAGTACTTAGCCTTATTATAGTACTTAGGCCTTATTTTGACTTTTTAGTAATTCTAAACGCCGTATTAATTATTAATGCTTTTGTGCAATGAAAGAAAAGAAACACTAGGTTTTTGCCAAAGATTACTTATCGACTGAGCCTCCACTTTTGAATTGAGAGCTCTTATCGATCCCATTTGGTTCAGCTCTTTTCCAAAAATTCAACCAGTTTTTCGCCCATCTAACATGTAAGCGTAAGCCAAATCCAATGTTTCAAGATCATCCTTCATGTTTTAGTTTTTCTGAGGAAAATGCATGTGCAATCAAACGTGAATATTTCTTCCTTCATTCTTCATGCGTCAAAAAATCTCAGAAAAATATTAACGGAAGGAATTGAATGATTGATTGTTGTTGAAAAATGAAAATGAAATTGGAAATTTTGAAACATTGGATTTACTTATGTCTATATGTTAGATGGCCGAAAGGGTGAGTGGGAAAAGAAGGCTCAAAGTATGGAACAAATATAAAACACAATGTAAATTTAGTTCAATTTTTAGTAATTGATGATGGTGGAGGTGACCCACGGAAACATCTCGTTTTTATTCTTAAGTCCTTTAGTTCTTTAGTCCATTTTGTATATTTCTTGCTAACTTTGATCTCTCTTGTAGCGTTCCTGACTGATGGAAGTTCTAGCTTTTCGCAGGCAAATAGCAATCGGCTTGCGATTTACCTTGGCAAAGAGCATGCCGTTATTTTTTTATGATTAGAAAAAATTCAGATTAAGTATAATAATGACTTAAATAATTATATCAAGATTTACTTTAGCTCAGTTGAAAGCTAATTAGCTGACGAAAATGGTGATTTCATCAGATTAGGTTTACTTTGATTAGTTCTTTACCTGTGGTGTTCTAGATGAAGTGTATTTGAACACCTGTATTTAATCGCTTTAAAAGTTCAGAAAAAGAGGACCAGTTGAGAAGCACTTAATCGGTGGATATCAATATGCTTGTTGGCTTGTTGTTTCAGCTGAATTTTTTCTGATCATAAATAAATGGCATGCTCTTTTGCTTAGGCAAATCATTAGCTGACTGCTGATTGCTATTTGCCTGAGACACATACATCCATATGATTTTTGTTCTTCATTGTTAATTTTATAAGAAAGCACAACTTCTATTTTTTTACTTTTATTCGTTGTTTTTTCTCCTTTGTCTTGGAGGCTTTAACTGTCAATTGTTTTGTCGAGCCAATAAGCTTGTATATAGTTTGTCAATGGTATCACCCTGTGAATCAGACTTTATCTTTGATATTTTGAATTTTTATCTTGTTGGATTCATTGTAAGTCATTACTATATGTGTATTTACTTATTTCATTTGATTTTTTTTCTATACATTTGGGTCGTGTATTTCGTCAATTGTTTTATCGAGCCAATAAGCTTGTATATAGTTTGTCAATGGTATCACCCTGTGAATCAGACTTTATCTTTGATATTTTGAATTTTTATCTTGTTGGATTCATTGTAAGTCATTACTATATGTGTATTTACTTATTTCATTTGATTTTTTTTCTATACATTTGGGTCGTGTATTTCGTCAATTGTTTTATCGAGCCAAAACGCTTGTACAGTTTGCTATTGGTATCACCCTGTGAATCAGACTTTACCTTTGATATTTTGAATTTTTATCTTGTTGGATTCATTGTAAGTCATTACTATATGTGTCTTTACTTATTTCATTTGATTTTTTTTCTATACATTTGGGTCGTGTATTTCGTCAATTGTTTTATCGAGCCAAAACGCTTGTACAGTTTGCTATTGGTATCACCCCGTGAATCAGACTTTACCTTTGATATTTTGAATTTTTATCTTGTTGGATTCATTGTAAGTCATTACTATATGTGTATTGACTTATTTCATTTGATTTTTTTTCTATACATTTGGGTCGCGTATTTCAGCGGTGGCACAAATGAAAGCCGTATGATCCAGATGTGAAACCGGTTAGGGAAAAAAAAGGGCCCATAAAACAAAAGGTGCGCTCTTCAGACTAAAGTCTCTATTCAGTCACAGTGTTGATTTTTCAGCAAGAGCTCACTCGTTGTTTTATGGGCCCTTTTTCCGGACGTGACTTCATTTCATCTTTTGATCTCTTTAACTTTTATCTTGTTGCAGTCATTGTAAGGTATTACTATGTATACAGGGTGTAACAAAATCGTACGTACTTATTTTCAGGGCATGTTCTAGAGGTAAAAATAAGCCTTTTTTTCCCGCTATATACTTGTACTTTTATTGTTTACTATCTAGAATATTCACAATAATGTAGGTAAAATACCCTTGTCCTTTGTTCACTTGTGCCTTCGCCAAAAAACACGACCAAAAATATACAAAAAAAAAAAAATAAGTAAATATACAGGGTGTAACAAAAGTATACATACTTATTTTCAGGGCATGTTCTATAGGTAAAAATAAGCATTTTTTCCCCAAAAATTTGTGTACGCTAATTCCCTCCTTTCGAGCTAAAGCCCCCATAGTTGAAAAGTGTATGGTTTTCTTTGAATAGCGTCCACAATTATGAACCCAACGCCATGAAAATTGGTTACTGGAGGTATTTTTACGTGCGAAATTCATTCATGACCTTGAAAATGTCAGAAATTAAATCTGACTGTACTTTTCAAGTAATATTGTACTTTTAATGGCACAATTTGCAAGTTAGGGACCAAAAAGTTGGTAAATAATTACTGAAACCTAATGGGGAAAACCCCTTAGGAAGATTTTTAGTCTTGCATTTTTTTGATACAACACGTTCTAATTAAGCTAGATAGTTGCTGCGCAATATGGAAGAGTCAGTATTATTACTTTGGTGGACGGCCTGAAGAAGCAGTGGAGTAGGGGATTGCCAGGGGCGTGCCATGGGGGCATGTGGGTACCCTTGCCGGGGGCGGCAAAATCAGGGTGAACAACCAAAAAAAAAAAAAGTTATCAAATTTCAAAATGAATCTCAGAGGGCAGCAAAATCAGTGTGTAACAAGCAAAAAAAAAAAAAAGGTCATCAAATTTATAATTTTGTTCGCGGAGGGCGGCAAGATTGCATTCTTGCCCCCCCTCTCTGGAAACCACGGCACGCCCCTGGGGATTGCTTACTTACTGCCGCTTACCATAGTAAAAGCGCAGACTTTTCCACATTGTGCAGCAACTATCTCACTTTAAACGGGTCGTATCAATAAAATGCGACGGACTAAACATCTTTCAAAGGGGTTTTCCCCATCAGCTTTCAGTGATTATTTACAAAATTTTTAATTGGAAACAGAAAATCTGTGCTGTTAGTAGTACAATATTACCTGAAAAGTACAGTTAGACTTAATTTCTGAATTTTTCATGGTCCTTCATGAATTTCGCTCATATACATACCATGCAAAACCAATTTTCATGACGTTTGATTCATAATTGTGGACGCTATTCTAAAAAAACCACGTTTTTCAAAACTTTGCGGGACCGTAGCTTGGAAGGAGCTGAATTTGTGTACACAAGTTTATTAAGGTAAAAAAAGTCTTATTTTTACCTCTAGAACATGCCCTGAAAATAAGTCTGTATAGTTTAGTTACACCCTGTATATTTACTTATTTCTTTTCTATTTTTTTTTGTATATCTTGGCGGTGTATTTTGGCGAAGGCACAAATGAAAGAAGAACAAGAGTATTTTACCTACAGTATTGTGAATATTCTCGATAGTAAACAAGAACAGTAAACAGTGCCAAATGAAATTCAATGTATCTCTAGTTCAATTAATTCTGCGGAGTACGGTTCGTAATGTGTTGCACAATGATTTAGCTACAAGTCTGACTTGTCAAGTCAGTTATGGTGTAGTAATTAAATTATTTATGATTTGTTTATTTTTCATTCTTTATACTAACATTCAATTTGAAAGACTTATTAAAAATTTTGTTTTGTATTGAAAAATTAATATTATTATTCTTATTTATTTATTATTTTGTATTGGGAAGTTGTAAACTCTCAGCAGAAGTTTGGTGGTGTGATATGAGCACAAGTAGCAGAGCAAGCGTATCTTAGAAATCACCAGCCAACTTTTCAGTCCAGGTCCACACCTGCGCTGCTTAAGATATTTCTGAAACTTTTTATTTTGAGTCCCCTCTTGAATGTTCCCCCTCAAGAAATATATATTTGCTGGCCATGCCGCCGCCACACCAGAGATTATGCTATGGCGGTCATGTTTGATGTGACCACCCTCGCTACGCGGTGCACGCTTGTTAAGATTTGTGCTCTGCGCCCTTTATAGGAGAAAACAAATTTTAACAAACGCGCAAGGTGCAGTGAATAGCAAGAGTGCTCATACATCATTCATAGCCTAGGCAGCAAATATATTAATCTACGAAAACATTCCAGAAGGGGCTCAAAATAAATGCTGCTGAAATATTTCAACAGCATTTGATAAAAAGTTAGAAGTAAATAATTTCGAAAACGTTCCAACAGCATTTCAATGAATGCTTCAAGTAATTGTTACAGCAATATTAAGGAAATATTATTTATGGAGACTACGCAAATATTTATAAAAAATATTCAAGAAAATATTTCTAGAAATATTCAAGAAAACATTCATCGAAAATATTGTTTGAAAGATTTCTTCCAACATTGATCTAAACCTTCTAAGTGAATATTACAACAATGTTAAGGGAATATTATTTATGGGACTAATCAAATATTTAAAAAAAATATTGAAAAAACAATTCTTTCAAAGATTCAATGAAACATTTAAAAGAAACAATTGGCAAAATATTTAATCAAAATATTCGCAGTGAACATTGCAGCAATACTGAGGAAATATTACTTATGGGACTAGGCAAATATTTAAAACAAATATTGAAGAAACAATTCTTAAAAAATAATTTTTAAATGCTTTTATCAAATATTACAAAAATGTTCTTAATAAATATTTGCGGAGTCCCATAAATAATATTTCCTCAGCATTGCTGCAATGTTTGAAAAAATCATTTCCGCAATGTTCGAGAATATTGTCACAATATTGCCAAAATATTTCCTTGCTCATAGGGGTGGTCTGACACCGCGACTGGCGACATTGCCCACACCTTATGAAATGATTGAAAATTAGTTTGTACGCGTTTTATGTGTTAAAAAGGCATGTAAGTTACGCTATATAATAAGATTTTGACTATTGTAGGGTATGATTAAATATCGTAAAATAAACTGTAGGTCGCGCGTTTGGTAAAAGTAGCTACAAACAGGCGATACGACGCGACGTGTAAGTATACATTATT
>VMOF01000001.1:67872798-68051962 GCA_011764245.1 Trialeurodes vaporariorum
AAGCTCCCAATGCAACGGTGATCTCACCAGTGGATAAAAAGATTATAGAGTTCAGTTAGATGCAGTAAGACTATCACTTGAAATTCTCTAATCTGTAATCTTTTTTTCTACCGATGCACCACCGTTGAATTTATGAATTCCATTAAATTCTCGCCAAACAGCAACCCAGTACATCTGTGTTTTGATCATGCTGTCTTGCCCTCATAGATAACCCGTGTGTGAAGCCGTGAAATTGTCTCTTTCACTTGCTCCCGAAGTGTTTATTGTTAGCGATATTTTTTTTTTTTTCTCACAAAGCTTTTATGTGATATTACGTTATACTTAATAAAAAAGTGACGCTTTTCTTGTTTCAAAGTAATCAGTAGTCTGAATGATTTATTTCTGTCGTTCGGTTGCATCACATTACTTTTCGTTCGATGAGGAGAGACAAAATATTTGTCAGCGTTTTCACCTCCAATCTAAAGTTTATCGCTCGTGTCAAATAGTGAAAATTCTGCCGAGTATCACTTCCGAACTTAGAATAATTTTTTTCAATTGTTTTTAGTTTGTAGGCGCTTAGTAAAAAATGCGTTTTTGTCAAGGTTATCGAGAGTGGAGCTCTTGGGAGAAAAATAGTGATTCTCAGCAGAATTTTCACAGTTTGACGCGAGCGATAAACTTCAGATTAGAGTCTTCAACGAATACTTTCGATTCCATTTTCACACAAGTTGCAGTACTCCGCAACTGAAGCAAAGCTTACATCAGAAACTCAACATTATTTTTTGGCATCGAGGGCAGCCGGTAGCCATGTCAAGCCCGTAACCAATGAGAGGGAAAGGGCACCTAAAGAACTTAGAGCTTATCTCTTTTAAAAACTTGAAACCGGTGCAGACCTCCCCCTGATCTCTCATTAGTGACGGTCGTCGGGGGCAGTCGACTGTAAAAAAATTCTGGAGGTTAGCTACCTACTCACCTTACTTAACCTCAATGATTTCAAGCACAGTGGGTGGCCTAATTAGACCAAAATCAATCTAAGGAAATCTATGTCAGGGCCTCCTTGGATTTTGGCTTAGGCTTAAATTCATGAGTTAAAGTATTGCGGGTAGTCGAACTCTAAGAGTCGTCTCACATTCTTTTTTTTCCAACTTCCCCTCCTAAAAACTGGTCAGCGAAGCGCGCAATTCGGCAACGTTGTATTGGGTCCATTTAAACCCATGTAAAAGGTCAAATGTGAAGGTGTTCACCGAACACCCATATTTCGATCTTTTTCATGGGTTTAAATGGACACAATAATACGTTGACAAATTGCATGCTACAACCTACGTGCCGCTAAAATGTTGAACTCATTTGGCGAAGCGAGCAATCTGGCAACACTATATTTCGTCCATTTCAACCCATGGAAATAGGTAAATGCGTAGGTACTCACAACGCAACGCCCCCTCCCAGTTGTTCGCTCTTTTTTGTGGGTTTAAATGGACAAATGCAGCGCTGTCAAATCTAATACAAATAGTACCCCTCTGTGTTTGATATGAAGAATCGCAAAGGACTCTGTTGCGGGACAAATCAGAACCTGATTGTGTATCACCTAGGATGGCAGCGATTATCATTGTAAAGTTTATCATAATTTGGCCAAAAATCACTAGATTTCTATGGAGTCGGCACTAAATTTGGCGATTTTGTTGGCAAATTCTGGTAGGTAACAATGAACTCCCTTCGTGGCAAAACTCTAAACGTTATCAAAAAGCTGTAGTTAAATGAAATTCAAATGAAAAACTATTCACCTAAAAATAATGGGTCTGTTCCGTATCTTCGCTGTACAACAATATATGAAACATTGATTTTTACGTAGATTTCTTGAAAAAAAAATAACGATGTACACATACATTTATTTCGACATCCACTCGTCCACTCAGGGAATAACTTTAAAGGATCATTCATTTTTAACAACCATAAGCCAAACTGTTCATTATTTTCGCAGACTACTACATAGACAAAACCACAGCATTTATCAGCCTCGTCGCATTCAAAATGTTGGTTTTTCCATTTAAAGACATAAAATATTGGGCGCATTTACTGTCGGCGTTTTTTGGTTGATAGAATATTAAGTAAAAACAATGAAAAAAGTATGGAGTCACCTTTTTTACTTCCTTGGTTCTTTCGCTGAAACAAGACCTATTCAATTTAAAAACAAAACAAAACAAAGAACAACAAAAAAACAAGTCAATTCTAAAAATACAAATTGACTACAATCATTAAAAAAATTATATGAAGGTATATATTGCGTGAAACAAAGTAAGTATATTAAAAACCCTCCCTCCCTTGTTTTAAACATATTTTCATTTAATAAATTGTTTAAATGATTTTTTATGATTTTCATTTTTTTTTTTTTTTTTTTTTGCTCCTAGGAGTCTGCTCGACTCTTAAGTTTTTTGATTTTAATATCCAATACACACGTTGTGCTAACACTCTACTTTTTCTTTTCCAAAACTGGCAACCCTGGTTTTAATATATTTACAAAAACCGAAACTCTGGAATTGTGAGTAAGAAATAAAAATATTGTTATCTCTTCTCTTTTTCGTGTTGCATTGTTTGAGCTGCGTACGTGAGCACTGAGCAGTGAGCAGTGTTGACCTTTTGCGGATATTTAATAGAAGTCTACAATCTACCAGTGAGTCTACCAGTTGAATCAAAGATTAATTATACCAGTTGAGAGGTATATATGAACGGCTAATAAAATGACTAAAATCAGTAATCTTTGCTTCAACCGCATCCATATGATCTTTGAATCATGGCATGGGTGGATTGTACAAGTCCGCATTAAATATCCGTTAAATATGGCAACATTGCGAGAGACGCAAGATGCCTACCGATTAACAGTTGCTTCTCCCCATCCAGTATTTAGAATGAATGAGTTTTTTGTTTTTATCAATGGGTGCTCGAGTGCGTGAATTTATTGATATGGATATTGGATACAGCGAGTGTTTGAAGATGTTACGATTTTTTGTTTGTTAGTAAACAGATCATAGTATTTTCGCGTTCACTTCATGAATCACAGACGTCATGTTTTCCATCGTGAAATACGTCCGACACATTCTCGGTGAGGTGAGTTAAGTTTTTCGTCTTGTTTTCGTTTGTAATTAATCACGAGTACGTCATCATATTATCCTTTTGAAAATTCCTTTGAGTGGAGGAAAGCATGCGTTGTTGAAAAGGTATGTAGGTATGCGTTGTTATTTTTTATTTTATTGATTTTAAGCGTTAATATAAATACAGTAATTTGTACTCACTTTTGTTTATCGGTCCTGATTTTTGTAGAGGTAGAATAATAACGATGATTTAAACGATGTTTAATGATAAAGTTACTCAACAATCTAAATTGAAACAATGGATATTAGCCATGCAAAGGGCGACACAGCAAAGAAAAAAGCTAGTCATCGTTTAATTATTATTCTACCTCTACAAACTTCAGGACCGATAAACAAAAGTGAGTACAAACTACTGTATAAATATGCAACCTGATAAAGTTACTAAGCAATATAAAAAGCATTAGTAAATATTCTACTTGGAATGACGCAAAATATCGACCATTGGCAGGTGCATTCAACTGTTGCAAAACTTGAATCCTTCACTATAAAAACAAGGATGCATTGAGGTCTTTCCAGACGCTCAAACGAAGGCAACCCATTTTTCAGCAAAATTTTACCTTAAAACACGCTTTTATAACCCCTCAATAAATCTTGATTTTCCAACTAATTATAACGAAATTTTACACAAGAGCGATACTATAGCACGCTGAATTAAAATTCAGCCCCCATTTCACATTTTAACTCAATTTCACTTCGACAGAAAAATCTAATAAAGAAAAGCAAACACTGAACCTTAAATTGGCGAGCTGGTAAAAACTAGCAAATTTTTAGTAAAAACTGTACTTACACTGTACTATCAGTCAATTAAAGATTGGGACTAAAATATGCGGCTCGAAATGCGCCCGCCCGCTTATCTGACTCGATTTGCTCAGAATCTAGAGCGGTGTTGCCATTCCCAAATAAATGTGCGAAAAAGCCGAATCAATTGAGGTGGGCTATAACTGAACAGTTACAGGGGAGATAACGCACCGCAAACCTTCTCGCATGAGGAGTAAATTCTCCGCCGCTCGCCGCCGCGCCGCCCGCAGCCGTCCATTCACTAAAATCTTATTCTTTCAAAATCAGTTCATCGAGATTCGGTGGTCGGTTCTCTCTCCGCTCCCTTTTTCCCCCCTTCCTATTGGCCCTGACTCATTTTATCACTCATGCCACTTTTCGTTCGACACTTCACATTTCAAACGTTTTCCTCCGGACTATGTTTCTTTCACCATTTGCCTAAGAATGAATGCAGAGCTTCCCGAATAAGAGCATATTGTAAAAATCTTGGATTTAGGTGTCTGGCCGTCTGTAGAAGAAATTTCTCGCTGGCGGGGGGGGGGATTTAAATGCACTTTCCAGCTGATTTTCTCTAAGTCCCTATATGTAGAGAGTTAAGACAAGACAGGGGCGGATCCAGAAAGTCTCAAAGGATGGGCCATTTTTGTAACGTGAAGGGGGGGGGGGGGCCCTCCCTTATAAAATTTTGAAAATTTTAGCTTCTCTAAAGCCAATTTGAGGCATCTTTTAACGGTTCACTCATCATTTTTTATACTACCTCATTTCAATTTTTGTTAGAAAAAGGGGGGTCAAGGGTAAAAGTTTGGAACGGAACGGCTGATATTTTACATCATTGACCTCTCTATCAACACAAAACCATTTAATCAGAAACCCCCCCCCCCAACTCCCCCCAATTATCTTGTTCTTATGAGCTCGAGTAAACTTTTCCTTCCTCCTCACTAGGTTTGCTCCCGGCTCCCACTTTTCATTCAAATTTTGGAATGCCAGCTACCTATATTTTTTGCATTTTCGTAGAAAATGGATGTCTAGTGAATGAAATTAAGACCCTATTCTCCCCCCCCCCTCAAAACCTAGTATAATATACCCACGGTTACTTAAAGGCTTTTGTTTTTCTTTTCTCTTTTTCTTTTGCTTTTCCCTCTCTTTCTTTTCCTCTAACTGTTTTTTTTTGGGGCCCAAAGGGGGGGGGGGGGCAATGGGCATGCCGCCGTGGCCCCCCCTCTGGATCCGCCCATGAGACAAGAAGGTAGTCAACTTCTGATTGGTCGATGAATTTTAGGCTCTACGGACACCGCCATTGGATGCGATTTTGCACTTTTGTTCTGTTTACCAACGGTCTTTCACAGATAAGATTTAAATTTGCGATGAATCTGTTAATTTTAATAATGAATGTCAATAAGAATGTCTATAAATCTAAAAAGAATCATTAAAAGCGTTAATACATGTTGATCAAAAAAAGGGGGGAAAGATTACATCGTTACAAACTTAGCGGAACTGTAATCTTTGCAGTGGAGCAAAACACAACAACGGCCTCAGCATATTGAAAAAAAAATGTGTAAACTCGCATCCACTTTCACTTGTCTTGACTGACTCTGATTTTCTCTAGAGTCCCTCATACCAGAGCTGCCGTTTTGCGCATAGTTAATTTTTTTTTCAATTCACCGATGATTCCCCCCGTTGAAAAAAGATTACACAGTTCAGTTTAGTGTATGAGATGGTAATGCACGAATATATTCGTATTCGCATCTGTAATCTTTCCTCGACCGGTGGGGTCGTCGATGACTTTAAAAAAAACTTGCGGATATTTTAATTAATTTACGGCGTTTCCACCGATTGAAAAAATATTACGGATCGAAGTATTTTTGTGCAGTGCAGTCATACACTGCACTGAACTGTGTAATATTTTTTCAACTGGTGGAATCATCGGTGAATTAAAAATTTTTCATTAATTATACGCAAAACGGCAGCTCTGCCTCATATTCAGGGACTCTAATTTTCTCTTAATTCGATTTACTCTAAATTTTTTATATGCCAAGGAGGGTGTGTGGGGGGGGGTGTTTTACGGGCTCTCTTTGGACTTCCATGATCTTGAATAATGCAGATTCTCATTTCTTCAGAAGGTTTTGAAATAGGGTGGTATATCGATTGCAATTAACTATTGTAAAGTAACCCTAGCCCTCGTGAAGGGGGGGGGGGGCGATCTAGGGAATTACGCCCCCGTTGCCCCCTTTTTTCCTTTCTCTTCCCTTTCCCTCCCTTCTCCCTCTTTTCCCTTTTTTGGCTGAACGGAGGGGAGGGGGTCACCCCCCTTTCCCCCGATATTCGCCAATGCTTGTCGTCGTAAGCGCCGAAACCTTTCCTCTTTTAAATGATTTAACTCATTTGAGACTAATAATAAAGCTTATACTTTCAGAGGCAGCTTTTGAGGAAGGGGGTCTTGCCTCGGGTGGCATTATGTTATGATCTATAATCTTTGACAAACGGGTTTATCGATTTCTTTCGTCGATCGATTTTCAAAAGTAATCACGGAAAAAAATGTCTGATTGAAATTACGGAACGTATTAAGAAATTGGGGCAAAAAAAATTTTCCCTTTTTAAAAAATAAGAATTATCATTGATTCAACGAGAATTATCATTGGCCCAATTGAACGTTCTGATGATTCAGAAGAATCACAAGAAAGAATCGTTGGATTAATAAGAATTCTTATTACTTTAAAAGGAGTTTTTTTCACCCCATTATTAATAAAACGTTCCGCAATTTCAACCAAAAATTTTTCTCCGTGATCGAGGTGGATTTCAGCCTTAATCAGGTGTTCCGATTTTATTGAACTTATGATGAAATTCAATATACAATCAATGTAATTCATCAAAACACGATTAGTTCCTTTGAATTCAGCACCCCTAAAAACTCCCCCCAACCCATATCTAAGGGGTTTTGAAAATCAATCCAGATGTGAGGAAGCGATTACCATTTACCGTGCCCACCTCTGCTTTAAACCCCTCCCCCCTCCCTAAAGTTGATTAATGGGTTCTGGTGAATATTTATGCAAGTAGGAAAAAGAAATGCTTTGTTAGAGGGGCGAATACGTTTTATATAGAAAGGTAGAAGACGAGACTTTCCTGTCAACAATTGACAGTTAAAATCAAAGGGAAAACTAAACTGGGTCATGAATTTGAGAGGGGAAAAAATTATGTCCTGATAAAACTGCGACCTTAAAAATTAAAAAATATTCTCCATGAAAAATTTGAGTAAAAGTTTTACGAAAGGCAATGCTAATTTCTACCCTATAGTCCACCTGCCTTTTAAATTTACGTTTGTTTTTATCATTTATGCCCCAAAAATGTCCTTCGGTAACATGTCTTAGAGGAGTTTTTGATATTAAATGTAAGCGCTTGACTTAAACTTAAAAACTCAAATGAGCTTTGAAACCAATGGATCAAAGCAAAAGAAAAAAAATGGATAAACTTTCTTTTCCGCTGAAATCACTTCCCATCCATGCTTCAAAACGTGACAATTTATTGCTGTCCCTTCGCAGAAATTCTATCTCATTGTTAATTTGCCTTCGGTCCAGATGATCAACTGCACTTGAAGTATGAAAAGAAGGTATCAAAAGCTAAACCCTTGAAGAGTAAAAAGTTATATTTGGTAGTGCTGGTGAGGCTAATTTTTTAATCGGAACAAACCGGAATTTTTAATCGGAACAACGGAACACTCCCGTCTTTTTATGCGGTTAGCCAATGCGGTTCGAGTGTTTCATCAAAACAGAATGGAACACTAACCATCCCAAACGAGCAACGAGTCGATCCACCGATCAAGCGCAGTTTTTTGCGTTCTACTGAGATATAACTTTAAACCCGTAAGTTTCGCTGTAATCCTGGGTTTCTTGACCTGGTGTTTTTAACGAGTCCCAAAACGATGATCAAAGTCCAGTATTTTGTCGCTATGATAGTATTTTTTTCCGTGATGTCGGGGGGGGGGGGGTACTAGAAGGGAACCAACGAGAGGGGAGATGGGTGGCGGCGAGCGTGTCTGCCCCGGAAACCCTTAAAAGTCGCCCTTACTTGATAAAAATTGCCAAAATATTCTTTCAAAGACACTACAAATTTCAAAATCTAGAGGGGTGATCTCCTCCCTCCCCCAGGAAATCTTCTGGATCCGCCACAATTGCTGCTCCAAATTAAATTCTGAATGATACTTTCAACGTCTCTGATAATTAAAAAGTTTCCGGGCAACAGATCATAATGTGTCAACAGTCATCAGCCTAATGAAAGATCCACATAATTTTTCAAAAGGGCGAGGGGGGGGGACGTTTTAGACATGGCAATTTTTAGCGTCCAAAAAGCATTACAAGATCATTATACGATGGAAAGGCAATTTTTAACGCTTTTTGAGAATGGGGAAGGGGGAAGCACATGCCCTCGTGCCTCCTGGATCCACGCAATATCATCATCGACGGAAGCGCAACCCAAAAAGTCTTTCTATCTATAGTCTTAAGGGAGGATTTGTCCCAAAAATTGTCGGCACTGACTCAATGATATTGTGTTGTGGAGGAGGGGGGCCATCATCGCTGAAAACCAATTTTTACAACAAACGAGTAACGAGTCACTGAAAGTCTATTGAATGAAAAGAAGAAATAGTGAGTTGAACTGACAATGAGAGTTGAAGCAGCGTGGAAGGAGTAGGGGAGGGGGAGGAGGGGTTGACGACAGTGCGACTGTGTCGTTTGGACACGATGGCCAGCTTTTAGGTGAAACTGCACTGGTCGGAAAAGAGACGGCGCAGATCGGAGACGGATAGCCGCTCTCGACGAGGCACGCTTATCTGCTCGCTCATATTTGTTATGAGTGAAGGCCCTGCGGTTTATATTCCACTCCCCTCGCTACCCCACCCTTATCGCTCACCGTTAGCACAAGCTGGCAACACTGCTGCGAATTTCCGAGAGTTTCTCCCCTTATCGCTAATTCCTCAAGCGCCGAGTGTCCGAGCCCAAATATTTTTAGTCCCAATCTTTAATTGACTGATAGTACAGGCTGGAGGAAACCTGGTTGAGGATTTGAATTCTTCGGCTCAATGCTGAACCAGAAAGTTTTAGATAATTTGTCAAAAGTTCTCTTTAAGTTGGTTTGTTAGCGAGTATTTCAAGTTCTTTAAAATCCTCAAACTGGTTTCTCAAAAAGCGTATTTTTGTGAATGATTTGGAAGATCATGATAACTCGATCCAACCGATTCCGTAGTATAGTCGATCCGATTCAACGGTTTTTGGTGCTCATCTGAGAGATGCCCGGCGCGTTTCTTAGTAGACGTTGCAGTAAGTGAAGTCATGAAGTGGGATTTATATGAACCACACTCACGGCTATTTAAGGTGATTCTATGGCAAACTCCCGAAATCCGATAAATGGCCGATTAATCCGATATCAGGCGTTACTTGTCGCTAGCTCTGAAAATATCCGTATCTTGACGGTTTTCGGCTGTTTTCTCTGGACAGACGAATAGTAGACAAAAAATCAGACTGTCAGCACCTGCTTATTTTTTGCTTGATTTTTTGAGCCATAAACAGGCCAAATTGATTCTAAAATAAAGGCGAAACTATGCAAAGAAAGAATCATGTGTAATTTGGAGTTGTATCAGTAAAGATTACAGGTTTCTGTTTCACCCGTAATCTTTACTGATACTGTTTGGGACTCTAAAATCATGAACCATAAAAAAATGCAAATAAATAATTCTAAGTCGACAACTCGTCAATTTGCGCCAATCAGAGGCCGCGATTGCTATACGAACGAAATCTCAACTGGCGAAGACACCCGTGAATTCGCGCCAATCAGCGCTCTCCATTTCAGATCACACTGAACCCATTCAATCATCAACTTAATTCTTCTCGTAATTCATATTCTAATCAACCTAAAATTATTTCAATTATATCCACGCATTCAGAAAATGTTTTATGATTTTTTGATACATTCATCTTTATTTAATACTTAAAACTCATTTTTAATGTCAATCAAGATGAAATTGAAGTCTCAACACTCAAGATCACGTCTATTCACTCCGCGCGCCAGATTTGGCGCCAAAACCGCAAACAGCAACATTCACTTTTATCAGTTATATTTAATTCCAGAAATCATCTAAAATTCTAACAAAAATATTTCGTATTCTCCATAATTTTATAAATTTTTCCAAATAAATAGTTTTGACTTATTAATTAATTTCGATTAATAATTCAACGAAAACATTCGCATTCTCCGACACACGGCATCCAGACAACAACAGCCAATCACAGCGCTTCATCGCGCATCTGCATTTTCCCGCGCTTCTCTGCGTTGCCAAATATCGCCAACTTCATATTCTTCGCCCTTCTGGTCGCACGCTATAATGCGTAAGCCGGGTCAACTTTGACACCAGGATCCCTAAATCTCTAATAATAAATTAAGTAAACTTTTTTATATAACTCGCGTCACGTATTAATAATTTTTTTATATTTATTTAAATTCTTTCTTTCCTTTTCCTCTCAGGTTGATCTATACGAGAAATCAGGGGGATCTGAGTTAACAGAATCAATCTGAATCCTTGAACCTTTGCTCTCTTTCCAAAAGCCTAATTCGATAATCGATATTTTAGCATACAATCAAACACGTATTTTCAACTTCATTTTTTAAAGATTCAAATCATTCAACGTTTTTATTCTGTCACTTTGTGACTGGTCCCTCGGAAAACAACATTCTTCTTTTTTTTTCATTTAGATTTTATTTTCATTTTTATTTGTATAATTATAAGTGGCGGTAGCCGGGTCATTCCATTTTAAATCAACCAGAGCCTGTGCTGCCTAGTCATGGATTTTGGAAATATTTTGTGGGGTGATTGTAACTACTTTTAGTAGCTCAAAACGTATTTTTTCATATTTTTTTAGCTTACGGCCCCTGAGATATAGGCAACCGGAAATTCAAAAATTGCGATTTTAGGCTTATCTTTGAACGCGTGCCACAGCCTTAATTCTCAACGGAAAGATACGGTTGAGGTCTCATTTTGATGCATTTTGCGTTCTCTTTTCATTGTTTTAAGTCGTTTTTCATTATTGAAGGTTTAGCAGGTTGCATATCTATTTGAACTTTGGTGGCCCTATTGCAATTTTTCCGATCTTTGATAATTTTTTAAATAGGATAGCGTTGGTAGAAAAAATTCATACTTTCCAAACTTTAAGTACACTACTAAGAGTACCTGCTCAAAAAAAATTGGATCTCCTGAGCAATTTTTTCTAGTTGAAAAAATTGCTTAAAGTCGGCTGAAATTAAGAAAGACCCAACTTTGAGGTTAAAAAAGTCGATGTGGGGATTCATGAAAAAATCTGAAAAAATAACTAAAATCACCGCTTTCATGTCTACTTTCAATATCTGAAGTCGAAAGTTTGTGTATTTGATCGCTACAGTCGATTTTTTTTCTTTTTCAAAATTGGTAAAAATACAATTTGCTCGAACACACGCGATCGAAGCGAATAGAAGAGCCACCTCTTTGAGGTTTAAAAATCTCGCAAAATCTCTAAAATGATCGCTTTTAAGTTTTTCTTCAACGCCTTAAGTCGAACATTTGATTACTGAAGCGCTTCAGTTGAAAAACAAGTTCGTAAAATCGGTTAAAAACACCATTAGCGAGGCCACAATCTGAGCTCAGTTCAGGGCATAGGGGCGTCGCATGAAATTTTACCAATTTTACAAGCTTTTATTTCAACTGAAGCGCTTCAGTAATCAAATGTTCGACTTAAGGCGTTGAAGAAAAACTTAAAAGCGATCATTTTAGAGATTTTGCGAGATTTTTAAACCTCAAAGAGGTGGCTCTTCTATTCGCTTCGATCGCGTGTGTTCGAGCAAATTGTATTTTTACCAATTTTGAAAAAAAAAAAAATCGACTGTAGCGATCAAATACACAAACTTTCGACTTCAGATATTGAAAGTAGACATAAAAGCGGTGATTTAAGTTATTTTTTCAGATTTTTTCATGAATCCCCACATCGACTTTTTTAACCTCAAAGTTGGGTCTTTCTTAATTTCAGCCGACTTCAAACAATTTTTTCAACTAGAAAAAATTGCTCAGAGATCCAATTTTTTTGAGCAGGTACTCTTAGTAGTGTACTTAAAGTTTGGAAAGTATGAATTTTTTCTACCAACGCTATCCTATTTAAAAAAATTATCAAAGATCGGAAAAATTGCAATAGGGCCACCAAAGTTCAAATAGATATGCAACCTGCTAAACCTTCAATTAATGAAAAACGACTTAAACAATGAAAAGAGAACGCAAAATGCATCAAAATGAGACCTCAACCGTATCTTTCCGTTGAGAATTAAGGCTGTGGCACGCGTTCAAAGATAAGCCTAAAATCGCAATTTTTGAATTTCCGGTTGCCTATATCTCAGGGGCCGTAAGCTAAAAAAATATGAAAAAATACGTTTTGAGCTACTAAAAGTAGTTACAATCACCCCACAAAATATTTCCAAAATCCATGACTAGGCAGCAACATCTTTTTTTAAATTTTTGGTTGATTTAAAATGAAATGACCCAGCCACTAACGGTCAAGAAAAAAAAAGAACAGAGACGAGCTACCCGCCTACTTATTATACACACAGCCCCCGGTTTTCGCCATTTTGCCGGATTTCGGACCTTGTCTGCCGGATTTAGCCTAAACGATAAAAATAAACCCTATAACACCCGATATGTATGGAAAGAGCTCGTCAAGCCCGATTCAGCTATGAAGCGATTTTAATTTTGGTTCCAAACTAAGGGAGTAATCTTAAAAAAACTGGTGAAAATAAGGGGTTTTTACGCATTTTGGCCAGTTTCAAGGGTTCGATCGGTCAGAGCTAGCGAAATAACCACAACTCGTATCAACTCAAACTAGGTGTCATTTTATTCCCCAGACCTCAGTGGAGTTCCTTTTGAAGAGTTTTTCAAATTTCATTCTAATTTGACGAAGAAATTGACGAAATTCCAACACTCCTTTTCGGTGATCAAATATCAAATAGCCCTCCATTGTTTACATCGACAATCACCGGTTTCATCCATCAGTCATCATAACATTCATAACCTCCGAACCGAAGTCTCAAACTTCAAACCAAACCACTCAAACTCGCAACTGAACTGCTGATTGTAAACAGCGAAGCGAACTCTGAGCAAACTTTACACATTTTTTGGATACTTTATCACACCAATTTCTAACTTATTATAAAATTCTGCATTACCTTTCGATTTCTCTTTTTCGTTACCCGAACCTACTTTTAGAATTATGATTTATTGAACGACTGCTGTCTTCAAGTTTCAAGTCCGTGATGATATCACTTTCGCCGGCACTTATCTACAGGTGCTAAACGTAGGTAATTAAACTTCGTGGAAAGTGTTTCCATCATTTTGAATCATGTGTAAATTTAGAGAGCACCTAATTACATCTTTACAGATTCTGGACAGTTCTGAACCTGGTGTAGGTGTAGTGTGCAATTTCTAAGTAGATCCACTGTCTAGTGTAATGTAGGTTAGGAATGTAAATCATTGTGCCTCTAGGTAAGTACATACTCATCAAATTGATTGGAACTCAGATTTGTGGATTACTCCTCTGTGATTTTATCGTTCATTTCATTCAACTAAATCAAACGTAGGTAAATCTTGTATCAGCCAACCCCGTCACAGAATTTCCCTATCTCGTTGCATTTTATGTTTCCGCTGTCGGCAGAAACCATTCTTCTCTTCATTAAATTTGGTAGACTACAGTCAATGATCACTCCACTGGTTTGATTTAAAGACCTAAATGCCATCCTTAATGAATCCTGCTGTTCATCCTAAGGCAACGATCAAGTTTACCAACAATAACATAATTTACGGAAGAGCTGCGACGTTCTAAGTTGATTGCCAGTGAACAGAAAGTAGTTATGAATAAATTAGTTCTGCCTTTTATTTGTATCTGCAAGATATTTGAAGGTTGAAAGCAGATACTACTGAAACAATTAAATCTGATAAGACATGGTTTAACTGAAACCCCGTTATTTAAGTGTTATCACGTTTTGCTGATAGTTTCTTAAGTCTTCAAAATAAAAATATCCAGCAAATTAAGTAATTTTACTAGTATGATGCGAATTAATTTCAGTACCAGAAGGGCTCATAGATCTAACGTTAGCTGAAAGAACATCTAAGGGCCGATTTTATCTTCGCTGGCAACCGCTGGTTGAGTGGTGGTTCAGCGGCGAACTAGTGGTTCGGAACGAATCAGGATTTTATCTCCGTTCCGCGACCCGCTCAACCAGTGGTTCAGCGAACAAGGACTTCAACCGGCAGTTCAGTGGTGGTTCGAGGTGAATCAGGGGATTCTAACCTCGAATGTTGCGTGTTCTCCGCAACCGATCAGAAGTAAACAAACAAATCCCTGTTTTATCACAGTGATAGCCACCGATTTTCAAGCATTTTTATGTGATAAATTACACTATACTCTGCCGTTTTTTCTTTACTGTTTCTTCTTATTTTTACCGTGACCTGCAGGTTGAAGAAACTCTTTTGCTGCCATTTAAGTGATAATTACATGGTGGTTTTTACTCGGAGTCTCATCATTTTTTTCTCTCAAAAGTATCTCTTTTCCTTTGTGCATGCTTTTCTTTCCCTGTATTGTTCAATCGATTCAAACTTTTAAATACATCAATTGTTCTGCCTTTAAGTAACTGCAGTGATAAGTACTAGCTCCCTATCGTTTCTGCATTTCCGATCATTCATCTTCTTGCCTCTAATCAGTGAATTGATCCATTCTTGTTTTCATTTCCTGCATGTCTCCTGGAAACACCACTGAACAACCCAGTTATATTTTCAATGCTTCGATACCAATGGAGCTCTTGCAAACGTTTGCTACAAGCAAAAAAATAGACCAATCTGAAGTAGAGACCAGCAGAAATCACGAAAATCACAATACGAAAGTCTAAAATTTAGTAATAAACTCACATGACTGCTGTAACGGCAAGATCACAGTGGCGGTTTAACGCAGGTATCATGGGAGATTCTTGTCTATTATGTCACTTTCTCTACGGAAACACAGAGATATGTCTCAATTTAGATAAGAATCTCCCATGGTATCTGCGTCTCTCCGCCATTAAGCCCGATCTTGAGAGTGAATTTTGTGATTTTTTAGAGCACTTGTCATCAGTTTTACAGGTTTTAATGCAAGAATCAACTCTTCAATCCCCCATAGCAAACGTTTGCAAGAGCCCCATTCCATGACCAAGAGCTCTGATACTTCCGCATCATTGAAAATGTTCATTGATGGCATCAAGGCGACTGCTAGCTCTAGCCGAGTCTCTTCCCTTATTAATCGCCGTTGTCACAATTTATTCAATTGGGTGGGTTCAGTATCTTTGCAATTGATAGTAACCCACATTGGGCTAAAACCCGGGTTTGTTTTTATTTCCATTCGAGTAATCATGAACGGTGGTTCTATATGATTCTTTCCTTACATGATGATTTATTTTGTGGAGTTTAACAATGAAACTTCTGCTGTATTTCTGTAGAGGCGTGTATTGTTGCTGCATAGGACCCAAACTAATGGATTTAGGAATACATTAAACATCAATGCAAACTGTTTGACATTTCTGTTCTGGTTGATGAATGAACTAAAACTCTTTCCCAGTCAATCGCTGATTCTTACGCCTTCAAGACAGGGAAATGCGCAAATATCACCATTCACCAAGGGTGATCGATTTTTTTGGCACTCATCAGAGGTTCCACATTTGCTCTTCAGAATGTGTCAGGTGTCAAATGCGAATCTCTTGGTATAATTGGAGTCCCTGCTGTAAATATATGAAAGTGTATTCTGATACTGGAAAGGAATGTCGCAAAAATCTCAAAATTAAGCCATTATTTGCTAGCAGGTAAAACGTCGAACGAAGTTTGACTTTTTCCCTGGACTCATTTAAATTTAGATCTATCCGTTAACTTTCTTGTCTAGAAGGAGTAGTCTACTTCCGAGGGAGAAGTCTTCATGATCATTACCGGAATGCTGCTGCTTTATTGAACTCCCATACTGTGAAGTATGTTTTTCTACTGTTTTTCTGTCTTAGAGTATTTCTTAAATTTAAACTATCTCGAACATTTTGCTTTTATCGGCTACAGTTTGATTCTTAAAAGCTCTTCTTTGACCATCTGTGACTTTAGCGCTCTTCCTCTGTCAAAACTTGCAAGTCCTTCTTTACGTATTTCTCTATGAAGTAATGTCTTCGTTTCTCGCTAAGGACTTTGTAAGATTACGAACAAGATTAACGGAGGTGGACTGGCCCACCGGCCGGTACACTAGGAAATTTCCCAGTTGCCCTTAGGGTCAGTCGAGTTGAGAGAAAAAAAAGGAAAAAGGTGAAAGAAACGGAATGAAAAAGAGACAATGATAATATAGTCTGGCCTGTTTTTAAATTCGACAAATTTGGGATGGGCCTGTAATCGATATTTAAGAGCCGAAACTGTCATTCAATATATTTGAGCGGGGCTGATTCTTCGATACGATCAGATGGGGCTTGTATTTACAGTAAAATGGCAAGTCTCGACCCTGCAAAAACGCAGAAAATCGGAGCAGGGTATGAAAGAATAAAATTGATGATCTAATAAATTAGCCATAGAATAGTACTTTTGACCGTGAAAGGACCACATTTTTTAAGGGGAAGAGATCTCTCTGAACCCCCCTTCCTTGAGTAGAGGGTGTCGCCTGACAATCCCATGTGAGCCAGCTCAAAATCAGTTTCCTGGTCAGAATTTTGGAGCCCATTTGCCTCTGAAGATTATGACCATATTTCCTTATATCGAAGGACACTGCTTAGCATCATTTGGTAGCGGTGCAAATGGTCCACGAAGCGTGGACTTTTTCTTACATTTTACAGGCCAAAAATCGGTGCTAATGATCCAGGTTGAATGGACTCCACGCACCAATCCACATCAATCATTTTTAACAAAAAAAAATTGGTGCCTGGAGTCCGTACACGGTGGATCTTATGCACCAGCGACTCCCAAAACTTGATGCAAGCGTACAACGATACACGGAGTCCACGCACTATTTGAAAACTTGTCATTTTGGATGGTGCATGAAGTCCACGCTCTTTGAGTTGTTTGCACCAAGATGTGGGAGAGGCTGGTGCATTTGGTCCACAACTTTAGCTGTAAGTTTGAACTGAGAACCAACTTTTCATAAGTGATTAGTATTCAACTTTGAGGGAAGAAAGTCAAAGAATCAAGACAATCCTCTCAACATGAACCTAAGGGTTTTGATTGTTTTTTATGGAATTTCAGGAGAGTGTGGGTCATGTGCACCAGTCAGCCTGTCAGGCTGGAGCGTTAATTCCATGGTACACAAGGTCCACAGTCAACGTGAACTTTGAATTTCAGCCTTATCACTTTATAATTTTGAGATCATATAACGACAATCCTCTCGAAGTAAACCTAAGAGTACCTATAGATTGTTTTTTCATAGAATTTCAGGAGAGTGTGGACCATATGCACCTTGGACCATTCGCACATGCTGCTTGCTATCAAGCACACCTCTTCATTAGCAGCGTTGCAGTCTAAATAGTAGCTCCGTGAGGAAGACTTTGTCATGCTCGCAAAATTTTTAATTTGCAAGAACAACAAGTTCAATGCAGCAGCCAATCCCACATCTTGGTGCAAAGGATCCACAGTTGGTGGACCCCATGTTCTGTGGATTGTTTGCACCAAGGTTTGGGAGTTATTACTGATGCATGGACTCCACGCAGAAAGTCTTCTTCATTGAAAAAGCACTGATTTGGGTTGGTGCGTGAAGTCCACGCACCATGGATCATACGTGTCGGTATTTTCGACTGAAAAAGACAAGAAAATTTTTGGTGCAAGGACTCCATGCTTCGTGGCTCATATGCACCAGTCTGATCCAGAGGTGGATGCAATACTCCATGCACCGTGGACCATTCACACTGTGACCGCCTGGCATCATGCTGTTCGGAGTCATACACACCTTATCATTTGCAGCGTTTCTGTCCACATAGTAGCTCTATAAAGAAGACTTTGTCATGCTCACAAAATTTGTAATTTGCAAGTAACACAAGTTCAATAATCTAAACCCGTCGCAATGATGGAAGAAGAGCTGTGAAACCGATCTATTAAAAAATTACCTCCACGAACAAATTTCTTCTGCTGATCGCTTCCACCAATGCCCTGCTCTTTCCGTAGGGAATCAGCATTTACGTCAGGATTTGCATGTACTTTGGCTGTGAAACCGATCTATTAAAAAATTACCTCCACGAACAAAATTTTTTCTGCTGATCGCTTCCACCAATGTCCTGCTCTTTCCGTAGGGAATCAGCATTTACGTCAGGATTTGCATGCACTTTGATCCACAAGCTTTAACACAGTTCAAACCTAAAGTGATCATGATAGAACTAAAGCCATCATTTGGTTTGATTTTCAAAATAGTTGTGAGTAAATCATGAATCCTTCAGTCTTGTTACGATGCAACTGGCGACTAATTTATTAAAGGACCATCTAGGCTTTAATCAAATGCGGTGCAAAGGTAAGACTGGAACTTTTCGTTCTTGTATAGAAGCTGTAGGTAAGGAAGTACGGGAAGTACGAACAAAAGTTATAGCAGAGGTAGAGCGCTGACATCAGCTTTCTAGAATCAAACTAACGCCAAAAAATGCATAGTATTCGAGACATTTTAAATTTTAGAAATACTCTTAAACGGATAAACAGTGGAAAAACATACAGAGCTCAATATAGTAAGGGCTAAATTCCAGTAAGATCTGGCAGTCAATTACAAACAGTTCTTACCAAGAGGAGAGCTTTTCAAGTTTTGAACGATAAAATGTAGGTGAAAGGAAATAAAAGAAAGATTAGGTGAGTAAAATCTTGGTAAAGATTCAACGTAAGAGGTCAAAACACAGGTGAAAAAACATGGATAAGAAAAAAGAGGATTTATTTTGAGGAAAGCTGGTAGATACCGTCATTACAGTACTTCATGAGAGGTCGGCATTTGTTTGTTTATGCCTTCCCTAACCTAGAAAAGAAGCAAAATAACAGCAAAACGAGGCATGTATTTTGAACGGTCTGTAGCGGTGGTTCGCCAACATTCGTCAACCTCTAGTTCATGAACCACCAGTCAGAAATCCGAGCAAAAATCCAACTCTCTCGCGAACCAGTAGTTCGACTGAACCAGTGGTTCACGAACCATCGGTTCCGGCCTCACAAGATAAAATCGGCCCTAACTGAATCTGTTGATGCCAGCCGCAAATACAGGAATTTTAGGAATGATCACGAGCACTTTGCACAACGCAAGTTGCATTACATGCAGTTAACCTGTAGGTTGTGAGAGATAGGTAAGAGTCAATGTACCATGTCTTGTTAGAGTTGTAATGTCTGGTTATACAAATAAGGGTTTAAAAGGCAAATGTTTGATGACTATAGTAACTCCAGGTTGGTTTACATCAACTAACTTAGCTTGCCGCAGCGGCCTTCCCGTTTAATTTACACTAAATTATATCAGTAAAGGCCATCAAGTGAAACTAAGTACCATTTAGTTATAAATCTCATTACTCAGGAACCTCCTGTTAATTTCCAGCAATCAGCACTCTTAACAACTACGTAGAATCATAGATTGGAATTAAATAATGAGTAGCTTTGACCTGAGAATGCCTGAAACTTAAGTTAACACAACTAAGTTGGCTGATTTCAGCAGAACTTAAAGGAGCCAATCTCGGAGTGTTGCTCATACCTAATTTAATCTAACATCGTCGCGAGGGTTGATGAGGTAGGATAGATGGTTAAAATAGACACACATAATTTCATGAGCTCAAAAGTGTAGAATTGAGAGATGATTGTCTAAGCTGTCTCTAAAATCAACCATTGCTGAAAGGCAGGAATAGAACAAACCATTCAGAACAGATTGAAGTTTATAAAGACATTTAAACCGTCAACTATGCCAATCAAAGTAACAATGGAAAAGTTGAAACGCGCTAAATAGACCACTTCCTTAGGAACACAAGTAGCACAAATTGTACACCTTAACCATATAATAGGGGAGAAGCTCACACAGGAATTTATTTTTATCATCAAATGAGGGATAATAACGAGGCAAAATTTCTTCACTCGTTAACTTTTCCCTTCAAATCTGATGAATTATTCCACAAAAATTAACTTAGAAAATTGATTTTCTTTTCTTTACTTTTGGACATTTAACCTCACATGCCCCAAAACTTTCGCATAGTATTCAATGTATTCTTCTCATAACACCTGCCTGAAGGGTCGATTGGTAGGCAACCTGCTTCACGGTGTGGGCCAAGAAGTTTGAAAATACATTGACAAAATAGGAAAATAACTTTTTTAAAAATTAATGGAAAAGCATGATTTATTGATTGAAATTATTCCATAGCTTGGTGCTAACCACCCTAAGCTTTATAACAAGAGCAATATAGGATTTATGTGGTTTGCCACTCAAAAAGACCACAGGCATTTTAAATAAAATTCAGAGTCAAGGACCTGGCACGAAAGGGGTGCGCGGGCAATCTAAACCGGAAATTTACATAAGGTTGTAGTGACAGCCAAATTCTTTCAATATATCAACCTACCAGAGCTCAAAAAGAGGAAAGGTGGGTACTCATGCCTCTCTGATATTATCTAGCGGCATGATCCTTATTCTTTATGGCACGCTTTAATGCTTCATTGGTTAGAAGTGATCTGCTCCATAGAAACTCATAAGTTAATTAGCAGCAATAAATCATTGTAGATTTGAGACTACAACCTGTTTCTACCAAAAACGGCGTGAAATTTACCCAAAAACTCTCGTCGGGACGAGAGTGCAGAACAAAAACGGTCAAGCAAAAAAACATTAAAACCCTGCTCCGTTGTGTTTTATGGCTTAAAACGGCCTGATATGATGCCACACAACGGTCAAGTCTGCTGCTTGAATTTACTCTCAACACGGTGGATGGAAATTTTCCTCCTTGTAATTATTCAAGTAACTTTTCTCAAGTTTAAATAATAACTTTCGACCTTCAACCTGTATCTTTGGTCTAAAGTACCTGGCATCACTAGTCCCCACTCGCTCGAGAGTTTCTAACTGTGAGTTGGTTTGGAGCGCCTTCAATTAATTTGATACTTCTCCTGCGCACACTAAGGATGTATCAATTGCATAGTCGCCTCTGCTAAGGCGATGGTTGTCGTCCTCTCCATCTGTAAATAGAGTCTCTCACAATCAAAGACGCTTAGCCGATTGGATTGCGGGGGAAAATTATTTAATCGATAAAGAAATTGAAAAAAATTAGGGGGAAATACTTGAACCGTGACATTGGACGATTTGATTGAGTGGAGAGTCGAGCCAAGAAGACATGGGCTAAGGCGCAGCTGTCGGGAAAAAGAGTCACGGTTCAAGTATTTTCCCCCTAATTTTTTTCAATTTCTTTATCGATTAAATAATTTTTCCCCCGCAATCCAATCGGCCAAGCGTCTTTGTTTGTGAGAGACTCTATTTACAGATGGAGAGGACGACAACCATCGCCTTAGCAGAGGCGACTATGCAATTGATACATCCTTAGTGTACGCAGGAGAAGTATCAAATTAATTGAAGGCGCTCCAAACCAACTCACAGTTAGAAACTCTCGAGCGAGTGGGGACTAGTGATGCCAGGTACTTTAGATCAAAGATACAGGTTGAAGGTCGAAAGTTATTATTTAAACTTGAGAAAAGTTACTTGAATAATTACAAGGAGGTAAATTCCATCCACCGTGTTGAGAGTAAATTCAAGCAGCAGACTTGACCGTTGTGTGGCATCATATCAGGCCGTTTTAAGCCATAAAACACAACGGAGCAGGGTTTTAATGTTTTTTTGCTTGACCGTTTTTGTTCTGCACTCTAGTCCCGACGAGAGTTTTTGGGTAAATCTTCTATTCAAAGTCCGCACAGATACGACTCCAAATTACATATGATTTTTTCTTTGCATAGTTACGCCTTTATTCTAGAACCAATTTGGCCCGTTTATGGCTCAAAAAATCAAGCAAAAAATTAAACAGGTGCTGACAGTCCGATTTTTTGTCGATTATTCGTCTGTTGAGAGAAAATAGCCGAAACCCGTCAAAAAACGGCTATTTTCGGAGCCAGCGACTAGTAACGCCATCTATCGGATTAAAATTTTCGGAAGTTTGCCATAGAATCACCTTAATGCCCCTTCGTAAGTAGGTATGGGTATGCTCACTATTCAACGTCTTTCGGGGACCGTCGGGACCAAACCAAATTTGGGCCCAAGGACCAATAAATGTTCGGTCCTAATTCGTGAAATATTTGAAAAATATCCAAGTTGCTCACAGATCACCACAAGTATAGTTTGGAGCTACTTTGAGGATCCAATTTGATTGTGTAAAGAGGCCCATAGAATGAAAAACACCAAGATCCAACTCAGCATTCATGAAATAAGGATACTAATTGCGCGGCAAATTCAAGATTCCCTAATCAGGAAATATTACACTCACTTGAGTTCGGGCCAGTTGCATACTATCAACAGATTCAACTTTTTATGGTTGATCACTGTACACATATACTATTTTAGTGACGGGCGGGAAATTCATAATCCAGAAATCTGATAGCCTTATTTCCTTGCAGATGCTTTTTTTTATCGTTAAATCAGCATCCGATTGATCAATTTTGAATTTCTCGCTTCTCACTATAAAAATGTTATTACTGTAACAGATTTATAACCGTTTGAAAATTCATGTCAGCGACCTAAAAAATCTTATTCAAATCTAATACTCCATTTCATCATACCACGCATTTAGTGATGGTTCACGTGATTATAGTTACTGAACGCGTCACGTTAGGATACATGGTGTAAAATTTTACAAAAAATATTGACGTCATAAAACAGTGATAATGAACGACAACGTCGTACTAAATTACCTTTACCAGGCTGAATGTATCGTATATCTGTTATTTTATTAAACGTACCTAAACACCAGTAGACCATGCGTTCGGTGGACATAAAGTTAAGGCCGACAGTTCGTATTGCAAAGCGTATTCAGATACTCATCTTGGAAAAATCATCATGTCATTTACTTCCCAAGCGCAGGATTTAGTCGAATGACAGAGAAACTATTAAAAATTACTTGGTTTATTGGGTAATTTTTAATGATTTAAAAAATCTTAGGGCACTGTACCTGCCTCCTCCCTTCTTCGCAGGGACCGCACGCCCCCGGGTTGGTAGGAACCTTAAAAACCCACACTCCTTCAACCCAAGGAAAATATTTGCTGCTACAAAAAAAAGATTCCTTGTTGTGACAGTGATTCTCCTTCATTCAACATAACTGTACTTCGCCTACGGAAAATTTTCACAAGTAAACGTGTTTTCTTGTTTTTAAAGACGTGATTTCTCTCAGTGTGCATGCCCGAGTTTATTTCTTTTTTAATTTGCTGTTGATTTTATGGATATGTTTGTGTTTCAGCGGTCCAGAATGTAGGACAAATAATAAAATAATTCTCTTGAGTCTGAGTATATGAAAAAAATCGATGGGTTGAAAACAGTCAGGCATATCCCCAAATTTTGTTTAAAATCCTTATTTTTCAATACGATGTTTTGTTTTGTTTTTGGGTCGTCTTCGAGCCATTAGGCACATTATGAGGGTTAGTGTCATGGTCGTTGCATTTTTCCGTTAATGTCAACAAACACAGAGGCCTTAAATTTCATTTTCAAATTTGTTCAATTACTTCAAAAGACCTATTCTTGATGGGTCGTCCGATGTTGCCACAGCTACTTCATTCAAGAGTAACTCTAAAAGCAGTATAATCTCACATTCGACTTAATATAAAATATTTCAAACGAAGCTGGTAAAGGCCAGTGGCGTCATTGGCGGGGGGGAGGGGGGCAGGATGGGCATTTGCCCCCCCTCCCCCAAAAAAAATTCATCCTATTTTTGCCCCCAAAAGACGGCTCTTTGGCTCTAAAATTATATCGATGAGGAAAAAAAAAAAAAAAAAAAAAGGGTTATCCGATTTTGCTCCCCCCCCCCCCCCACCCAAGCCGAAAATTATAATGATGAGCAAAAAAAAAAAAAAAAAAAAGGGAAAAATTCCCCCCCCTCCCAAGCTGAATTTGAAATGACTCCCCTGGTAAAGGCATATTTTGCATTTTAAAGAGAAACAACTCCTTTATCGTAAATATGCTTTAAAAGCTCCTTCATTTTGAAGAGATATCAAAAGCATTACGGGCAAGTAGGAGTAGATATTTATCATTAAGGACGTAAAAACCGATTTGCGTTTCTGCTGTCCTATTACCGCAGTATTTCTGTGAATTTTACAGTTATGACATTGCGCGAACTCGTGCATAGTTGGTAAACTGTCATTTTTGCGGCGGTAAATTTATTAGCTATTTATCCATTTATGGTTTCCTCATACTTCCCTCTGATTTGCAAAATTCTTTCGCGCATGCATACCGCATACCGCGGCGGGTCCACTACAAACATATGTCAAGATTAATACACTGTAATCAGGAATGCCGTTTTGCGTATAATTAATCCCATCACAACCCTTTTCAGGTGCAAGCAAGTAGATGGCAAGTCGGGTAATTAGGTCTGTCACAAAAAACCGTTCCAATGCATCTACTCAAAGATATGTTATGATGGGAACGGCAAGTCCCGTCCAAGTGGGCATCCAACAAGGCAACTGTTAATCATTTTTCAAAATCGACACTATTCATCAGCGGCGAATTTAGTGAAGGTACAACTTTGAGCCATGTTTTTCTTTATTTTTTATTTTCAAACGCAAAAACTTGCCGTGCCGCCTTTTTCCTCGTTGCATGTGTCGTAAACCATCTCAGCCAAATTGTCCCTTACTTTAAAATTATTAAAAAAGAAAAAAAAAAAAAACAAACAAACAAGCAGGGGAACTCAAATACAATTTATGTATTGGTAGAGCGTGCCGCGATAGGTCTGTATGCAGTCCCGTCAAGGGCCACCCGGCCACCCGGCCACCCGGAGGTAGCAAGTCCGCTCGCGCCGTATATGAAATTTGAATTACGCGGTCTTGAGCGCGGGGAAAGGGTCATCTTTAGAGGCGATTTTTTCAAAAAACCGTAGCGTAAAATCAAATCGGTAGGGTGAAAATCTTGTTCAATAAATCTAGTGGCTATAAAAAAAAATTTGGGTTTAAAACTTTGACCCAGGCATGCATAGTTAAAAACCCGGGTAAAAAAGTAGCTTCCGTCCATACTAACCTATCCATATTCCATAGTACCCTCTTATGTTTAGGGACCCTAGAGCAGAGCAGATCTGATTGTGAGTAAAACAAAAAAAAAAAACAAAAAAAAAAAAAATCTTGTGCGCATGCGTGAATAGAGAGAGGCAGCTTTAGTCTCTAGTCTCTCTCACTCGTCGGTTTGCAACGCAGCGATGCTGGACTATGAAGCCTGGGTTTGAGTTGCGGGGTCAATCATAAAACTGTCAAAATCTGAGAAGGGTGAGCTCTAGCTTGTGTGTGTAAACTCAGTATATTTTCTGTGCGTGTGCGATGAAGCCACCGACACACTTTCCAATCTGTGTGTGATTGATTGATAAATTTGTTTATTTTTCGAAAGAGGTGCCTTAACATCAACGGCCATTTACACCTCTTTTGAGGGGTTTTTTTTTTTTTTTTTTTTTTTTTTTTTTTTTCAGAAAGGAAAATTAAGTAATTAAGTATCTGTAACATTGAACTGTGGATCCGAACTGAGAAACAACTATTACTCAACATTAGAACCTTATCAAAATTACCTGCATATTTACTCCGATAGATCCAAAAACGAAGACAAAGTTGGCTGTGCGTTTGTGTCGGATAATGAAGTGAGATTATTCAAATTATCACCTGAAAGCTCCATCTTCACAGCCGAGGCTTTTGCTGTCTTTCAAGCTCTTCGATACATCCAAGAACTAAAGCAAACCGAATCAGTCATTTCCACAGACTCGCTTAGTGTCCTCTCAGCCTTAAAATCCAATTCAAATTCTCACCCGATCATTATAAATATTCAAAATCTTCTACACCTCCTTTCTTTTCAATCGTATTGTGTTGGTCACCAGGCCATGTTAACATCAAAGGTAATACGCTTGCTGACAAATATGCCAAGGAAGCCGCCCCTTCAACAGGACCTTTCTTCCCCGCCTCTGTCAGTCCTGATGACATAGTCTCATACATTAAAAATGTATGCTTAATAAATGGATGCTTCAATGGGGAAAAAAACCAACTTAAGAATGTGTGTGTGTGTGTGTGTGGTTGTGTGTGTGTGTGTGTGCATCGAAGACAAATCAAAGACTACTGAAGTCAGCGCTGATATCTCAACGAGAAAGTCTAAAAAAAAAAACAAAATAAAAACGGCGAAGGCATCAAATTACTAAAAAAAAAAAAAACCAATTTAAACGTGTCTGAGTGTGTGATTGTACGTACTCAAAAATTCCTCGAAAATACACGATACGACCCGATCATTTAATTTTTGATTCATATCCTGAAAACTAAAGCTCTAACACACACACGGCCACCAGAGGGCGCCTCTTACACGGTATTATATTATTCATTGTACATATACAGCAAAACGAGAGTAAGAAGCTTGCCGTATACTTCGTATGGCACGCTTAAAAAAAACCTCCCCAGGTTCAGAAATCAAAATTTACGGGTTGCTCATCAAGAAAACCCGGGTTGGGCACCACTGATTTTATAGGTGTTATTATGCTTTTAATACTACATGATTAGGTATTTCAGGCTCATTAAACTCTAAGGTTGTCGATAAAAACCGGTCCGCAATACACACATTTATTTATATCTTTTAAGGAAACCAGGGGTTCAATTTCTCTTATCTTCATGGCAAACTATAGAATAAAGCAAAAACAAAAAAACAAAAAAAAAAAAAAAAAAAAAAAACAAAAAAAAAAATCTAAGAAAATAATATTTTTCCTATTTGCTGCGTTTTTTTGGATGAGCAATTTTTTCTAATAACAGCCTTAAATATGCAAACATGGGTAACATGGTCTTAAAACATTCACCAGTACATACTTACCTACTCATTTTTTAAAATATCTACCACAACATTAACATTTGTCTGTTTTTCACTGAATGGGGTACCATCGTGCGTCGCGCCGAGTGGCACGATATGTGTGTCCATCGATTAAATCTTGCTACTTTGTTCATGGAATCTTTTTTCATCTCAAGGACGATATCAGTTGGTCCTCATTCTACAGTTAGGTAAGTACGTATCTTTCCTCGTCTGTAGGTAGTCTCGGCACTCAGCACTCTTTGTTATAGGTTCACAATCAGTGCCTCTTTTACCGTTCATCTTGTGACTTGTGATTGAAGTTACTGTGCGTTGTTCAAACAGTTAGTCAAATTCCACCGGGTTTACCAGACACCTTTCAACACTTGGTGCGTATTCTTGAATCAATACTCGACATTCTACTTCTTCTCCAGCCCCTTTCTCAGACTCTCAAATTGGATCCTATAACTGGCTCCAATTTGGGAGTTTGATGATTGTAGAACAAACAATCTACCGCGTCAAAGATTATAGCGGTCCGCAAAATCTTTGGCGCGTCATCGATGTTTGTTTGGGATAGTTATCAATTAACGTTAACTCGTTTCCTGTCGAGACACCAGTGGTACCAAAAATTCATTTTTGTTTCGTTTCTAATTTTTTTTAAATCTCGTTACCTTCATAACCTGTCACAATAACATAAAATGCATCTAATTGAAGTTATTAGAGCAGATTACCAAGTTCAATGAAGATTTCATGAATATATCAAGCATCGAGTGAGTCCAAGACCTGGTTACGTGTTGTCATGTCACGATAAGTTTCCCAAATTGTGCGCAAATAAAACAATAACCTTTAACTTTTAGAACTTTTAGATCCAACTTTCAGTGAAAACTGTATGACTCATACAGAATCAACGCAAAACTATTTCAATGAAGGAGTCAGAAAAATTAATGAGTTACCTCTAGTGGCCTCCAAATGAAACGCAAATGCGTTCCGTTTGAAACTAAGTGCGATATATGTATATGTTACGGGCAACGTCTAGGAGAAGGGCATTGACTGACTTTGCCCGGGCATCGTTGACGATGCCCAACCGGCTTGGGCATTGTCTAATATGTGACCGCTTATTAGGCATCAATGCCCGGGCATTCACCGTCACAGGCAAGCACTGGCAACGCTGTCCGTGCACGATCGGGCAACGTGCTCCGAGGCTGTGATTTTTCTAATCAAGAAATGCGCATCAGCATTGCGGTGACCAAAACAAAGGTAAGCTCAACGGAAAGACGAAAACTCCGGCAAAATAAAATACTCAGAAGGGGAAAAGATTCATACAATGAAATGAATCACGAAAAAGCAAAAAAAAAAAAAAAAAACCGTCACCAATCCAAATTTGGGGGAAATATGAAAAGACTCAACAGAATCGCATGCTGTACAAAACGACGAAAGTCCAGTGAATTGAAACTACGAGATTAATTGAAACGCATAATTGCATAGGAACCAAAAGAGTCCACAAAATATAGTTTCATAGGAAGCACAACGATTGTCCTAAGACTTCCAAAAATTTTAGTTTCTAACTTACATTTTTTTTTTTTTTTTTTTTTTTTTTTTGAAGAACAACATTTTTGGCTTTAAAAGGTTTCTTTGTTGCTTTAGGGAAATTCAGTTTTGTGGGGGATATGTGAATCACAGAAAATCTAGTAGGTACTTTGAACCTGAAATGTATGCCTCTGCAACTCTAGATACCACAATTCTCAACCGTGCACCAAGAAATAGGTGAGTCCTATTTATTCTTTCAGCTTGTAACAAAACTTTCTGGTTTTTTATACAGGGTGTTGAAAAACTGTTCCCGAATATTTCAGGGGCGGATTTTACAGATCAAAATAAGACATTTGTTTCCTATAAACATGTGTCCGAAAATGCCCCCCTTTTGAGCTACAGCCCCCCAAAGTTTTAAAAAATTTACGGTTTTTTTTGGAAAAGCGACCACTATTACGGACCAAATGTCTTAAAACTTGGTGTCCTGAGGTAATTTTACGTGTACACGGAAAAAAAAGATTAGTGAAAATAACCATACGGATACCTGATTTTGGCACCTGCTAGTTGTTATGGTAAACTTGACCAGAAGTATGGTACATTTACCGATACTTTGAGTAAATTCGACATGCAATCAGGTAGCATCACCTAGTACCTAGTCAAAACATAGTATACTTCTGGTTAACATTACCATAACATCTAGCAGGTGCCAAAATCAGGTATTCGTATGGTTATTTTCACCGTAGTTTTTTTCCCGTGTAGAATCCATTAATGACCTCGAAAAATTCAGAAATTGAGTCTAACTGTACTTTTCACGCAATCTTGTACCTTTAACGGCACGAATTTTATGTTACGGATTAAAATTTTGAAGAATAATTACCGAAATCAGATGCAAAAACCCCTCCGAAAGATTTTTGGTCCTCTTTGTTTCCTTCGATACGACGCGTTTTAAGCGAGATAATCGCTGCACAGTGTGGAAAAGTCAGCGCTTTTACCATAGCGGCCGGCCCGTAGAAGCAGCGGAGAGGCGGGTTGCATACTCACTGCCGTTTCTCATGCTAAAAGCGCTGACTTTTCCACACTGTGCAGCGATTATCTCGCTTAAAACGCGTCGTATCGAAAGAAACAAGGTGGACCAAAAATCTTTCTAAGGGTTTTCCGCATCTAAGTTTGGTAATTATTCTTCAAAATTTTAATCCGTAACATAAAATTCGTGCCGTTAAAGGTACAAGATTGCGTGAAAAGTACAGTTAGACTCAATTTCTGAATTTTTCGAGGTCATTAATGGATTCTACACGTAAAATTATCTCAGGACACCAAGTTTTAAGACATTTGGTTCGTAATAGTGGTCGCTATTCCAAAAAAACCGTGAATTTTTTAAAACTTTGGGGGGCTGTAGCTCAAAAGGGGGGCATTTTCGGACACATGTTTATAGGAAAAAA
This sequence comes from Trialeurodes vaporariorum, assembly GCA_011764245.1. Classification (NCBI taxonomy): domain Eukaryota; kingdom Metazoa; phylum Arthropoda; class Insecta; order Hemiptera; family Aleyrodidae; genus Trialeurodes; species Trialeurodes vaporariorum. The sequence goes on from VMOF01000001.1 coordinate 67,902,667, forward strand.
AGGTCTTATTTTGATCTGTAAAATCCGCCCCTGAAATATTCGGGAACAGTTTTTCAACACCCTGTATAGGTACATAATTATAATGATCTCCTGTTGACAATGCCCGCGATCCTGTAAGCCTGTTGTCGATGCCCGCAAGCCTCTGGGCATAGTTAACTTTCTTTCGCGATCCCGTACCTTGCCCGGCTATCTTAACTCTCCTCGGGCATCGTCGTCGATGCCCTTGTCCTAGACGTTGCCCATAACATACATATCAGTGGCGGCTCGTGGGCTTTGGTATTGGGGAGGCTGTGGGGGGGGGGGTGTCTCCCCCAGACCCCCCCAGCAAGAAGGCCGGGGGGTGGGGGGGAACACACCCGAAAACCGATAACACGTTGACAAAAACAAACAGGCGCGGCTGGTTTGGCGACTGGCATGAAGGTTATTATCCGGCTACTGGCTCGGCAACGCTGCGGGAGTCGTGGAGGATAGCAGCCTCCGATACCTTCGTTAGTGCGTGCACCCTGCATAGTCCTTGCTTGGTTGTGTGAGTGTGTGTGTGTGTGTGCCAAACACCACTTGACTGACTCGACCGTCTCGGAGTCTGTGCCTCTCGACGAGGAGACGAGGCACAGACTCTGGCACTGCTGACTGCTGTCGTTTCGCGAGTCTGAAATCTCGTTCCCTGCCCGCTTATAACTTTCTTCTCTTGCGCTCTCTCCTAGTGAAGATTGACTCAAGTTTTTGAGTTACGGACATTGTGATTTGCCTAATTTTAATATGCTGTCTCTCGTTACTGTCTTGTCGACGTTATTTTACTTCCCTCTGAATGTCTGGGGAGGCACAGCCTCCCTTGCCTCCTTAGGCGAGCCGCCACTGATACATATACAAAGATATCTGAAAAACTCCGCGTATGTGGCATCACTAACTTAGAGTCCCTTGATGGAAATATTGTATAGGGAGTACCGACACAAGCTCAACGAGTTGTGATTGGTCGTTGGTTTTAGGCTCTTATGGGGGTGGTTCATATATTAGAACCTTTGTATCTGGTGGGCCTAAAAATTACGCTTATGAGATATGTGTTGGCGGCGTCGTCACCAACATTGTGACGGTTTGTAAAGTTAGAGGTATAACTCTGAATCATAATGCATCAAAAAAAGTTAATTTTGAAACGGTCAAGCGGGCGGTGCTTGATGCTCCTGTTAAACCTACAGTTGTAGAAATCCCTCGTAAAATTGTTCGAAAATCAGAGTGGAAGGTTGTGACACGTCACGAGGAAAAAATCTATCAGCTAGTATACACAAAAAGACGTCGTTTAGAGAACTCGTATGATACTCTTCCATACGGTTTCAAAAAAGGAAATTAAAAAATTTCATGCTTGGGGGAGGGGGGGGGGGGTCTAATTTTTTAGAAATTTAGTCTCCAAGAACAACAATTAAAATATGTATTGGTCTCAAATCGAACGAATGCAGATTTGAATAGAAATTAAATTTTTTTAACAAAAAGTTTATTAGTAATTATACTTTTAAATTGTTCAATTCTAGTAGATAAACTCATCAAAGCTTGTTTAAACGCAATTTAAATAGAAAAAAAAAAAAAAAAAAAAAAAAAAAAAAAAAAAAAAGTGTGCGTTCCCCATAAGACCACTATGTGTTTCAAACATCTGTAAGTTTGTTTTGACAAGTTCATGTAATGTGTAAAAATCTTATTCTGTAAAAACACAATCTCTGATTACTTTTTGTATGAGAACTGAATTCCAGACTGTTTTAATTCATTTTTTTTTTTTTTTTTTGTAATCCGTTAACTATGTACGTTTTAATTTATGTTTTGTTAGATTCATCATTGTCATAAACCCCTCCTCTCGTATTTATTACATGTATATATAGGTTTACTGTATCAAATCTAATCTTTGTCAAAGTTGTAACGAATATTGAATAATTTTTCATCATACTTTTAAAGATTTTTACATCTATCTTTCTACGTCAAAAAATAAAAAAAAAGTGTGAAAAACTAAAACATGATTCAATTTTTCAATTTTATTCGTCTAATAAACGACAGTTTGTCATATTTCACATCATATTTCATGCATCATCATAAAGAACAAAACAAAATTCAACAAAATTCCTAGAGTATAACTTTTTGTGAAAGTTGTTGTTCAAAGAACATTTTTATTTGAGCATATAAACTATTAAAGAAAATGGATGAATATGGGCTAATGAGGGAGTGGAGGAAATGGTGGGGAGGGTGTTTGAAATTCCGTTACAACAACAGTACAACGTTTTTTACTAACTGTCGCATGTGCGTGCACGGTTGACAACTTTTATGTGAGCGCATCTGAGTCGAAATCTCAAGACTTCATAATCTACCATGTAAAGGACAAAAAATACAATGAAGAGAGAGAAGAGAGAGAGAGAGAGAGAGAGAGAGAGAGAGAGAGAGAGAGATGAATATTTATAAAATCACAGAAATCCGCCACTGTCAACATTCGTCTTATTATTGGTTTTTATTTTTTTTCTTTAAAAAAAAAAAGATAAACATGAACATGAACATTACACAAGATGATGGAGGAAAGAAGGCGTTATTTGTAACGGTCCTTTCACCCTCATCGCTACATTGTTATTTTTTCTGATGCACTCAAGTCAATTTTTTTTTCTTGTAAATGATGGAACTTGATCGAGTTTAACATTTGGGGAGACTCTGATTTTTCAGTTTTTTTTTTAAATAGATAAATTAAAAAAAGCAACATATTTAAAATAAGAGCGAATAACTTTGTCGTAAAGTTGAAAAACTAAAAGTGTTGTCTCGAATAAAAAAAGCTGAAAATTAATTTATTGGTGCGTTTAAGGGGATAACATTGAAAACGAAATCTAAAAAATATAGAGGTAATTTCAGAAGTGTAGGCGGACCAAAACCATAATCTTTGGCGAATTTTCAACTTTCATTCCTTCAAATCAATACCGAATTGGCTCCTGACTTTATTCTTTTGTTTTTAAAGTTTTCCTCATTGAAAAGTGAACTCTCAATTTCATTTTTATTCATTTCCATGGAGTAATAACAGAAATAATGTTGACAAATTCCAAAGATTATCGGTCTAGTCCGCCTACACTTCTGAACTACCTCTACCATTTCTCATTTTGTATCAGCACAGAATACTACAGTCAATATGAAAACCTCGGTTCATTTTGATAGTAGAATTTTGCCGGCCCATCATCTTGAGAAATTCCAAACCACCCCCTATTCAAAACAAGTCGAAAGCCAGAGACAGAGATATGTCTACGATCTTGAAAAAAGGCATCGCAGGTGACCGAAAAATGTCCTTTATCAGGTCATATGAAAGTTTCCATTCTGATTGAATTATTCAATAGTATCAGTCTTTTGTATCACGGACTTAGAAAATAAAACAGGCTGATAGCGCACATATTTGGAAAAAAGAAGAAGAAAAACATATTATTTATTCAGAGACACATATAAAATATATAGACTAGGGCGAAATCTCTCTAAGTCATGAGTCAAATCACTAGATTTTCCTCAGGAGCTATGGTATCAGGTTATTGATATAATATCGTTTCGGTTCAAATGCCAAACCCGGCAACGTTGAGATTTTTGATGCATTTCACCGTTCGGATGCATTATGTAGTGTATAGTTTCTCGTCATCATACTCCTGGGCGTTCAGGGAAAAAACCTCCCTCGTACTGCAATCCCGCACTATGCTTAGTTGAATAATCATCTTTTGGAAATATCCACGACTACAAAAGGTAAGTAAGTGTTAATGTTTCAATTCACCCCATCTTGTGGTTTCATCGCCTTTCTTAAAACCTTCAAAACGGTGCGTGGTCTCCGTTCACATGGACAAATGGTAACAGACTGTTTCAGATTCGATGTGAATTCCACGACTAAAAATGATTAGATTTTATAATCCATCAACACCTCGAATTGAAACGATAAAATGATAGGGAAATTAGTTGAGAATAAATAGGAGGTAAAGTTGTTCTAAACTTTTAAAGGTTAGCTTGTAAAAAAAAAAAAAAGGTTATAATTAAAATGAGAACGAGAGTAAATTGTTTCATAAAAGAAGTAAGTTAAAAATAAAACCAAAGAGTTTTAGAAAAAACAAGTTTTGTAAAAAATAAGGTCGAAAAAAAATAAAAAAAAAAAACAGTTAGAACAATTTTACTTATGGGAGATAAAATTTGAAAAGTTAAAAACCAAAAAAAAAAAAAAAAAAGTTTTGTAAAAAATAAAAAAAAGTTTCTTTAAGAAGAAACAAATGTTTAGTATAAAAAAAAGTTTCAAAACAACAAACAGTTCAAAAATTTTCTACGAAAAAAAAAAAAAAAAAAAAAGTTTAAAATAAAAGTTAAAAAAGAAAGTTTTTTTTGTTAAAAAAAATGAGTTTAAAAAAAAAAAGTTAAAAAAGTTAAAAATTTAAAAAATTAAAAAAAAAAAAAAAAAAAAAAGTTTTTTGAAAAAAAAATTTAATGGGTCTCTGATTGACAGATGTACATTCGAAATGGTAAATACTCGGCCATATAGATTTCATGATTTGGGTTGACAGCTGGTCGAAGTGAGAGTACAGGTAATTAGTGTAAAAATACGGTAGCCGGATGGATAAAAATACTTGGTCGCAAGAGTTTAAAATGATTTGATTGACAGCTGGACGAGGTGGATCTACAGGTAATTAGTGTAAAAATACGGTAGACGCCGGATAAAAATACTCGGTCGCACGAGTTTGAATGATTTGATTGACAGCTGGACGAAGTGGGCGTAGAGGTAATTAGTGTAAAAATGCAAAAAATTCGGTTTCTTTGAAAAATACTCGGTCACACGAGTTTAAATGATTTGATTGACAGCTGGATGAGGTTAGCGTAGAGGTGAATAGTGTAAAAATGCCAAAAAAAAATTCAGTTTCTTTGAAAATACTCGGTCCACGAGTTTAAATGATTTGATTGACAGCTGGATGAGGTTAGCGTACAGGTAATTAGTGTAAAAAACGCCGACAAATGTCGGTCTCTTTGAAAAAAAATCCCTGGTGCCCAGAGTGTCCACAGTGTCTCCCTCCCTTACTACTATTAGAATTCAGTGTCGGCTCGTTTACTTTGGCAACAACACATTCTCTCCAGTTAAAATAGGTGAAAAAGTCTATCTTTTAGAAGTTCTGTCAATACTTTCCCAAGTTCAATCGTAAAAGCGTGTATCCAAATGACACGGACCGACACTGTAGCATTGAAAGTTCGTTTAAGAACATATTTTGCCTCTTTAACCCTTAAACCACGAATAAAAACAACTAAATAAAATCGATCATTCAAACGTCAAACATTCAATGTTTTTGCAGAGGCCTAAAACAATATCACTTATTGGATATAAGGCACATTATAATCTGGCAGAATTCTGTCCTTAACTTTGTTTCTTTTTGTCATAATTATCTTTTGACACAACGTATATAGCTTTTTGGGCATTATGTACTTATATTTTAATAAAATAAAAAATAAAAGAAATGCTACCTGTGTGTAATACCACCTCATTTCATGCTAAAATAGTATTCTGTTTTTTCAAAAATTCGATTTTTTCCACATTTGCCTCCAGCTGACAACAAAACACTGTCTTCGCAAATGGCAATATTTTTTGAAGATACAATCGTGACGACAAGCTATGGTTGGTTGTGTGTGCGGGATTGCATCAAGGGACTGGCGGGACGACTGGAAAAATACAATTTCTTCTCTGGTATTCCGTATGCGGAACCACCTGGGTCCTCTCCGATTCAAGTAAGCGCATATCCTAAAATGTTTTTTTTTTTTTTTCATTTTTTACTTTTTTAACAATATTCCTTTAAATGTCTGGTGCGATTTTGCAACCAAGCAATTTTTCTTTTAAAACTTCAGACGATTCCTCACCTGTCTGAATTGACATTCTGACTCAATAGAAAGTGTCATTAGTCACTGTTTAAGAAATTGACTTAAAGGCATATACTATTTTTCTGATGCATTGATCGAAAGGAGCCGAGCGTCCACCCAAGAGCTGCGAAATTTGTTACTCAATTTTTTTAGTCAAATGTCTACAATATTGCTCCCGAATTGACGGAGAAATCAAACACTGAAATTCGGGCAAAATATTAGGCTACGGACGTGATAAGAAGCCCCTATATAGCCTAATATTTTGCCAAAATTTCAGTGTTTTAATTTCTTCATCAACCTAAGACCAAATTACTGAATTTGGCTAAAATAATTGAGTAAAACATTACGCAGATCGTGCGGACCTGCAGAGAGAGAAATTATAAGCATTTAAGTGAAATTCTCAAGAAGTGAGAATTTGAAAAAAAGCTCTATCTATTGAGCCAGAATCTCAGTGCGGACAGATGAGGGATCACCTCAAGTTTCCTCTTTCTCCATCCAGGGACGTAATAGACAAAATAAAAGGAAAAGAAGATGATGAAGAGCGAAAGTTACATTCATCTTCCTCGAGCAGTGTTAGTTTCACAGTGCCCTTTGATTAATCATGAATATTTAAACTGAATGATTCACATTTTTCTCGTAATATTCCCAATCATAATCGAAGTTTTAACGTCATCAGTATATTTGTCTGTCATAACATGAATGACTTACTGTACTAAAACGACGATTTACTAATAGGAATGACATGAGATAACGAGAGTAATTTTAGTTAAATTAATCATTATTATGCAAAAGAACTGTTTGCCCAACAACGCTTCCGAGATGACCAGATCTGAGATTATCAATCGTGTCACCTCGGGGAATTCGAACCCGGTGCGGGACCTCAGACCACCAGACCACCGAGCCGACTTCACATAAGTTCTTTTTCGGAAACCATCTTGACCTTCATTCCTTCAATAATTGGAACCAATGACACTTCAACTTTATGTCACGTTCATCTGGTTCATTATTAATAACCGAGCAGGGAAAATACAATCGAGATTTAATTCTCTGAAAAGAAAATGGAATTGAAGTTTAGCGAAGCTGAGGACGCTCTTTTTGGAAACCAAGATACGTAAATCTCTCTTTACGACGTCAAACACTTCTCAACTTCTCTACCCACCGTTAAAAATAAATAGAAAATAAATTATGAAAGAAATAAAAACCATTTTGTTTCCTTCCTAAGTAAAATCTGAAGAATGCTTGCCAGACAAAAATGAGACAGCTCGATTTTCCTGTAAAAAAGCATGCCTTATTAACATTTGACTGAGAGAAGCAAGGAATTACTCGCATCAATAATCCCTCAAGGAGTTCACCGAATGTAGGTACTTGAAATGGTCGATGATTCTTATGTGGATAAATACATGACTTGAAAAACATCTAATAGAAAGAAAGTGAATCTTGATATAGCCCATTCATAAGAGTAAAAGTTAAACCACTCCTCAGAGCGACAGCACTCGCCTGTGGTATAAAAAGGAACGAATCTTTTTTTCTCCTGCAGATAGTTTGGATTATTTACTAAATTCTGCTTTGGTTTAAACATGATTTTGTATCACAAAGTGGAGCTATTCAAGTTCTTTTGATGTTTTTGACATTTTACTGTGTTTTTGAAGTTCATTTAAGCTCCACAGTTTCGAAGCACGAGCTCAACTTCATTCTTGACATTTGCTAAAAAACGCTGAAGATTTCATACTCTCCGTTTTTCCACGTGCTCAATATTGATCCCGTGTTGGCACCATCCCTTTTGATTCAGTCACTCACAAAAAATTCATTCCTACGATAACAATCGATCATCCACATAATTTAGAAAAAATTGTGACGCAGAATCGAGCGAAGAATATTTTGTTCGTTTTGAATGATGAACGAGAAATTTTGAATTTAGTCCTTGAGTTTGCTGATCAAGGCAGAAAAAATTCAATGATTGGACCAGTCAACATTTCCACCGTGATGATTCAAAGTTACAACCTCTCAAGACTTTGAAAAACTACTGTATTCAGTTTGAGACGGAGACGAATATTCTTTCCGATCAAAATCGTAGAACCACGTGTGATTTCAGTTTAACGTAACAACAGCGAGTTGGACTCAATCTCCAGGCTATCAGATGAATTGTTCATGAACCTGCCATTTAAATCACAATCGCATCTTTAACGGCGGAAGCATTTTGATATTTACATTCGGAAACAAAAAGTGGAGTCTTCCAATCCAAAATTGAGGACTATTAGCACCTTTGATGGCATGGACTGTGATTTACTCCCGATTTTCAAATTTATTTGGCGAACGTTCCGAGGTTATAGAACAATCATTTGTTGCGGTGGAAAGTTTTATTACAGTTTGAGCCTTTTACTCAGAATATCGTCAAGTATCCAGGCAAAAAGAATAATTTTTCGATTTTTCTTGTCCTCGGTTCACGGGAAAGAAATTCGATTTTTGAATGGAACAAAAGATTTACTACTGCTTTCCCGTTGAATCACATGTTTTATTGAAGCAAGCTGCCACTTCCAATTCTCTCTGATTTTATTACTTCTCTAAATGAACTCGCTATTTTTTCACAGGAAAATACACATCGTTTGCAGAAAAACAATCACTTTGCTTAAGATTTCTCGAACGGCGCAAGAAAAGCGTTGATTTATTTATTGTGATGATGGAGCTAAGGCTCTGGATCACTCAATTTACGATTTCTCGTCCGCATTGGACACAAGTTCTAATTATTATCACGCCTAGGAGAGGATTTGTGCCGCAATATTTAATCCCTTTCGTCACTTTTACCGCCCTTAGTGTGGATGATGATCTTGACTACGCAATTTGTATGCCTTGTCGCGTTCAATGTATTTTGGAAAGGTTTTTGCTGAGTTTTCGTGTGATATTCGATCGTCTGTTGCTCCAATGGAACGCGAGAGGCTGAAGTAGAGCAGATTTCAATCCTTTGGAGCTCTTACTGTTATTTTTTATGCGTGAGCCACAGCTCGATACCTTCCGTCCGGTTGCACGGTGGCAAAATCTTGTTTGTGATTTTGGCGTTCTCTTCTATGATTTTGGCGATTCTACTACAAAGTGAAATGGTAACTTTGTTGAGTCAGCGTGTGCGTTACGTCGACATCAAGAGCATCGATGATCTGATTAAATCGGGGCTCGAGATCCAATCAGAAGACCTGGAAGGAGATCGAAAGCTGTTGAGTTACCATTTGAAATACCCCTCATGAAGGAAAGACTGACTGACAGTTTGGTTAATTATGATACCTATTTGGAAGAAAACTTAAAAAACTAGAGATAATGCTTCACGACGACCCTAGATTACCTGTTAGTTTGTCAATAATTCAACGGGGAAAAAAAGGACGCTGAAACACATTTGGGAAATGTGAGTCGGATCCGCCAAAGCGACGCATTTTTAGTATACTTCCCTCTTCAACGGAGTAGAAAATCTAAAGTGGATGTTCTGTATATAGATTTCATGATGAGGAGTACAATTACATTTGGGAGAGTGTTCTAACCTATCCAATGATGTTTTCTTTCTTGAAATATTCTTTCTACGGGGAAAAATTTAATGATTTTTATTCTACGAGAGATTGAAGGGATAGTCCAAGATCGACTGAAAGAACAGCTGCTGACTTGCCATAGCCTTCGCCGAGACAGTTCCATCTTATTTGAAGACCCCATTCCAAGGGTTTTTAGCGTCACAGATTTCAGCCCAGGATTTCTAAGTTTGGGCGTGCGGACTTTTTAGGTGCTGTCGCGTAGCGCAAGCACCTTAGCTATCGTCGCTGTCCGTATGTATGTATGTATGTGACGCTCGACGCTCTCAGTTTGTTCACGCAAAAAGTGAGTAAATATCAATCGATTTTCACGAAACTTTGCAGAAACGTTTGTCACTACCTTAGGATGAACTGCCAAAAATTTGGAAAGATTTGGTCCAGAAATTTGAAAAGTTATCGAGTTTTAGTTTTTACTTTCATCAGTTTGTCGATTCAGTCCTTCGGTGAGTTTGCCGTGCAACGCGATTTCGGCGTTGCACGGCTTCCCCACTCCCGACTGTCCATCCCCACTCCTCGACTCACTGACTCACTCCTCGCTTGCTCACAGCTCACTCTCCAACTCCGTTCTTCTTTCCAACTTTTAGCGGGCTGTTTGAGGTGGGCCCATCAAATCCGCGCATCCCTCACCATTCCAACATGTGAAACCGAATCAATCAGTATCTAAATTTGATGTTTCTCGCAACCAGTAATTCGGTTCCATCGCAGAAATCTTCTGGCGTGATACTATTTGAAAAATTTTCCGGACTCGAACATCACTATACCATAATTAATTTGATTAGAGATTAAAAAATTAATAAAAATGGAAATTAAATTCCAAAACTAGACAAATAGATTAATAAAATGAAAGTAAAAACGTACGTAAGTAAATTGATTAAAAAAAAAAAAAAAAAAAAAAAAAAAAAAAAAACCCAAAATACTAAAAAAAAGAATGAAAAAAAAAATAAAAAATAAAAAAAAAGAAAAAAAAAAAAACAACAAAGCAAAAAAACCAAAAATTGTGAAAAAACTTTCTCATCATGTGCTGTCGCTCCGAAACTGATAAAAAAAAAAAAAAAAAAAAAAAAAAAAAAAAAAAAAACAACACAGATAAATAAATCGGATCAGGTGCTGTCGGTGATTTCAAAGCTAGCAAATAAGGAAAGAGAAAAAGTTTAAAAAGGTAAATAAATTAGATCAGGTGCTGTCGTTTGTTTTGAAAGTTCAAGATGCAAGTCAAAGATGAGCGACAGTCTGGGGGGACCAATAAACCTTACCATTCCGTTTCTACATCATCTACCACATGTCAAACGTAATATTTATTGGTCCCAGACTGTCGCTCATCTTTGACTTGCATCTTGAACTTTCAAAACAAACCGACAGCACCTGATCTAATTTATTTACCTTTTTAAACTTTTCCTCTTTCCTTTTTTTGCTAGCTTTTGAAATCATTCTTAGTTGTATTGTATTTTCGGCTGAGCTACTGAGCGATTTGTTGAATCGACGTGGGTTCAGCAATTGGAAATAATTCCTTTAAAACTCGAATTATCAAAAAGAAATGAAACTATTTTGAACATTCATGAGGTGAAAGTTTTCTTCAATTAAGAAAACTTTGAATTAATTTTAAGTATATCATTTGATACATGCATATTGATTTTTGTTTTAAACAATTTTCTCTCCTTTTAATATTATTGTTCCTTTCAAAAATACGTTGGTGACGTATGCAAGACCATTCGTCGGTGTTTAGAATGAAAAGAATAGGTTGATTTCATGCAAAGACCATACCACCCAGCAATCATTATTAAAATTTATACATTTCTGTGTAAATCGGTGGTAATTGGATTAGGTGGCAAATTTTGCTGGTCATGGTGAGACACCTGCATTAATTTCATTTTTTTATTAATTTTTTATGGTTTTTCGAACGGTTCATAAAGGACCATATTCTCCGAAACTTCTCATTTTATCGTTTTTTTAGCCTTGTTCTCTCATCTTAATGTTTATTTAATCTAATAATTTTATATGTATTAACTGAGTTTAGTTTCTTAAAAGTTCATTCAAGAATACACTTTCGTTTTCTTTATTATTTTTTTTTTTGAGTATTTTAGTTAATAAAAACAAACAGGTCACAATAATAAGTTCAGTGCAACAAGCACTATACAATTTTTCTTAAGTATATGTACAACATAAATATGAGATCACACGATCAATAGTCACATTACTAGAAAATACAAACAGAAGATCTAAACGGAACAGAAAAGAAAAGAAAAATATAAAAATATGAAAATATAAAATATAAAAATATAAAAATTTAAATAATAAAAAGATTTGATGAAATGAGAGAGAGGGAGAAATGATAGTGATAGAGGGGGTGGTGATTTGATGACAGGAATGTTTCTTAGTTTTTGGAAGAATGCGACTATACAGGTGTTTGGAAGTCCCGGAACGGCTTCATAACTTTTGAACGCTGCAGATAAAAAGAGCAAACTCGAGGATGTTTATAACTTCATGGAAACTACTTTTTGGTGTATCCAAAATTTCCGGGGGCGCCCCTAAGGGGGGTATCGGCCCCTACCTCAAAAGTTTCAAAAGGCAACCCTATCGTGATGAATCGTTTTAAAGAGCATACAATTTTAAGACTTTCGCTCAAACCGGACGTCGATATCGTTTTTCGTCTTCGATACATCGATAGTCTAAGTTCGATGTCGACCCATTTTCAAAAAATCAGAACTCTCATTTAAAAAGTCGGAATTAAAAAACTAGGAGTCAAAAATACTTTAAAAAGCAAGCATTTCCAGAAAAAAATACGGTCTTGACATTGGTTCGGTCAATTTGGTCAAATTTATTAAAAAATTGCCTCCCTGGGAGCTATCTCGAAATTTGGAGGAACGACCCCCATCGAGTAATACATCGCTTGAAAGGACACACAAAACTGAGCATTTGTGCGCAAACCGCAGTCGATATCGTTTTTGGTTTTCGATTTATCGAATGACAAAGTTGAATTTTTACCCGTTGTCAATTTCGGAGGGCATCAAGCAAAGCACCTGAGATGTCGTGAAAGCTTAACTTTCGTGATTTCAAATTGTTTTTATTTCTTAAAGCAACCAGTTCGCCATAAGGTGGGAAGGTGTCCAATCTGCCTTGATCGAAGCACCCCTCAATACATTTGACTCATTCACAGGGAATCTTATTGGAGATGAAGACGTCTTTACCTCATATCTATACGCCTCAGGTATTGATTCCACACTATATGCATAGATATAATCATATGGAACTAAACCTTACCAGCTCTTTACCTAGACTGACATTTTTGTCCCATTACTTACAATCACATAGAATCCATAGAAATTATTGAAAAAAAAATTGAACATACATGCCATTGATTGAATTTACATAAAGAAAGAAGACGGAAACACACAAACTTACCCCACGCGTTAGCTTATTGCTAAGTTATAACGACTGTTTTTGGCTCCTGAGTGGCATTTTATAGAAATGATTAGGGGAATAAAAAACCGTAGATTTAATTGATGAAATTTACGTAAAGAAAGAAAAGAATAAAAAAACAACTTAAATTACACGTTGACTTGCTGCTTTACAACTACTGGTTTTTCCCCAACTCCTGTGCCATATTTCATTTCAAAATTCGTCGCCCCGGGAGGTGGGGGTGGAGGGATGGTTACTGCTTGATCTTGAAAAGACAAGCACTTTTTGCAGACAATAATAAAATAAAAGTATGTTTTCATTTGTTGACAATAGTGTCACTGACTAAAACTCATAGACAATTAAGAATATGGACATCAGGAAAAAGAAAAGAAAACAGGGTAATGAAAACGTTAAAAACTTATAAAACTGTTACTTCGTAGGTACGCGAATAACATTAACTGCGAATAATACGAATTAAAATGATACGACATAGGACTATAGGAGGGTCAAGAATAGACAATTAATGTAGCACAGCGATATCATATCGTATCGATTGTGGTTCGGGGACCGACCTCTGGTTCCAAATAACTTTGGTTTAAGTAATTTTCCTAATTTTCCGTACGGACATTTGGCCATGAAAACAAAGAGATCAATGCAACATTTTTTCGATTATGACTTCTACGTCTTCTACAATGCCTAACTATGCCTAGTTCTAATACTAAATTTGCCGAAGTCAACAAGATGTTACAGATTAACGAAGCATTTGGAGGTTACAATCGCCTGAATTCTCGCCCATTTCACAACACCAACAATAAATTTGGCGGGTCTAACCTCCGAACGAATTTTTTAAACTGTAATACGTATCTTGTTGATTTGGCAGGAACAGTCTTGGAACCAGGCATATAAATATACATTTTCGAGAACTTAGATTTCATAATCGCAAAAAGGTTCCATTCAGTTAAAAACGCGCTTATGAGAAAATTTATTGAAACCGAGATCTTTTAGAACCAGAGGTCCCCGAACGGCAATCGATACGGTATATCGCTGTACATAAACAGTCTGTGAAAAGTTAAAGATTAGGACATTGTGATGCATGGTTAAATGAAATGTAATCAAGGCCAATTTATTCCGATATGTCTTACACGCAAGTGCCGACCTAACAATTTGAGCGTATATCATTTGGGCGATTATCGTTTGTGTTGAATAATTAACGGACAACGTTTTGTAGGGATAGAGATAACTTTTATTAAGCAGGTAAGTGCGACTGGCGAGGACGGATGACCGACTAGCGAACGGGACAAACCCCGCAGTAGAAGTATGAAAGAGAGCTGATTGATATCAGTGCAGAATTACGAAATAAATAACAATAAATTCTACAGTTTGGACGAGCTTTAGAAATCGATACATTCGGGCTAGTCGAAGGGAGCAAAACTGGAAAAAAATCGCACATCGAAAGGGTGAGCCTATATGCTGGAGACAGTGTGTCTAATTACTGCAACCTATGCACTAGAATAAACAAATGAGAAGATGTGAGGTGAGGTGAGACTATCACAATCAGTGCGTCGTTAGGGGGGGGGGGGCACAGGGTCCCGGGTGCCACCATCCTTGGGTGACACCCAACGGAGTGAAAGAAAAAGAAAGAAAAGAAAAATAAAAGAAAAGGGAAAAAGGGAAGAAAAGAAAAAAGGAAAAAAGAAAGGAGAAAAAGAGAAGAAAAGAAATAATGACGGAAACAGAGGAGGGAACGAAAGGAAGGAAACTTAAGGTAGTTGAAGATAACGGGGTGGGTGGAAGGAAGGGGACAGTTTGCCACGGTTCTACCGAACTTTCGGTAAAGGCATATGGTCGGGAGCCTGGAGGTGAAAACCCAACCGACCGGTCAATAAAAACCATTCTAAATAATAGAAAATGAAGGTTAAATATAAATATCAACAGCATGGAGAAAGAACTCCACTTAAACATCCACCTCATAAATTTTTCTCGGTTCTCTCAAATAAAATCCGGAACCCCGTTTAACTGGGTTTTCAAGGGTCCAATTTTCAAAATTTTCCGGGGTTGTACCCCGAACCTACAGTGACTAGATAAACCACAGTGTGGTCATTTTGGTCGTGTTGCTGATTGGCTGCGTTCACGCACCCAAGCGGCCTCTTCCGCCAATAAGAACCGTGGAAAATGTCTGATTTTTCAAAATATTAGAACGAGCGGATGGAGAGTGGAGAGAGATGGAGAGAATGTAAACAAACTGGCCGCTGACAACGGCTGAGACGAGGGATTCCCCTAATTCAATGATTATGCAAAATAAGGACTAACTTTGAAGTTTGAAGCTCAGCTTCATAATTTTGATGCTTTAACCCTTCACTGCATGATTTTTTTTTTTTCAAGCAATGTGGATTTTTCAATGTATTAGGTGGTCAAATACATGGAAAAATAGTGAAAAAAATAATTTGACGGTTTTTTCGGTTAAAATATCTTGTTTTTCTATTTTTACTCGTTTTTACAAGTGATATAACACCATAAGAAATGGCGGGAATTTTTTTTTTTATTTTTTTTTAATTATATAAAAAAAAAAAAAAAAAATTACTTTAATTGGATTTTTCAAAGCCAATGCCGGAAACTTAATAAAAAAATCAAAATGTTGGTCGTTTGGATACGGGGGCAATTCCCCCCTGACTGATTTCGATCACGAACCCTTCACTGCATGATGTTTTCTTCAGCCAATTTTTTTTTTTTTTGTGAGCTCAAAACATACCTTCTCCCGCGTTGACCCACCATGCGCCAAAGCATATCTCAAAACCTGTATTTTATATGAGCGTTTGAAGAATTTGTTTTCCACCGGTGGAACTTCATGCAGGAGGGTTAAGTTTTCGATAGAGACCTTAATTCTAAATTTGGTTTGATATTTATATTTTTAACGATTTTTGAAAATCGGTTGTTACACGCGTTCTTACGGGCGATGAGGTCGGCTTGGGTGCGTAGCAATTGACCACACTGTGGTTTATCTAATCACTGTACCCGAACCCTCCTCCGTTAACCAGGGGGGTATTCCATACCCCCCAGACCGCCCGGTGAATGTGGTGTGTGAACAGTATTGAGTCAACTCAAACCCTCCCTTCCCTCGAACGATTTCTGGTTGCACCACTGCTTCATTACTTTTCTGTTAAGTCAGCAAACATTACCATTATTTTATCAAATAATAGAGAGTGTCAAACATTCGAGGATAAATAGCAATAAATTTGATTTTCTCTTTACCTAATGTCACTGAATTTGATTTTTAAGTCTGTATCTTTTGACGAGCGAGGATGGAAGAGAGAAGGAGAGGATGGGAAGGCGGTGGGGTAGAGGTAGAAGGTGAGGGGGGAGAGGTAGAGATGAGGGGGTAGAGGTAGAAGGTGAGGGGGGTCAATGGAAATCGTCGTTCTGAGTTACCTTTTTAATAGAGAAGGGGGTGACACCCAGCACTTGGACCCCCCCCCCCCCCCCCCCCCTAAAAAAAACACCTTGCGACGACACTGATCACAATAAGTGTGTGATTTCTGGAAATTAGACTGGAATCCATCCGCCATGCACCTACGTAGCTTTACCATTTAAGAGCAAACATATCGGAGCTATGAGGTCATAGGAACTGTTTTGACGCGGGAGCCTTTTACGCTCCTCAAGAGCGTGTGATTCGGATACTAATTTTGGAGCTCTTATTCATTCTTTATTGATTTACATATTATCTTTTAGTTTTGGTGGCGCGGTTGCCCTATTACACTCACAAAATTATCCACGCAAAGTATTGACACGATCGATTAGGAAGAGTAGGAAGGAGTTCTGAGACTTCAATGCTTCGTTGACTGAGGCAGGTTTTGAGAAATTTTTATCAATCAATTCCAGAATTAACGTAATTACAATCTACACATCTCAAATAATCGATTTCATGGAAAGAAGTCGTTGTATCGTAAAGTATTGCGTAATGTTAGGTTGGCAACGCAGTTGTAAAGTCGGAGAGTTTGACAAGGAGTGACCCCTGAGTGGCCAATACTTGTAGTACTAAAAAGACGATCCATATTCTTTCTCTCCGAATTTTCGAGAACACACCACGTTTCAATGGAGCAATTGCAAGAGACATCGCACCGATAAATTTGCCTGGGGGGGGGGGGGGGGGGGGGGGGGGGGGGGGGGGGGGGGGGGGGTGGGGGGGGGGGGATCGGGGGGGGGGTGGGGGGGGGGATGTGGGGGGTGGGGGTGGGGGGGGGGGGGGGGGGGGGGGGGGTGGGGTCCGCCCGGGTGGGGGGGAATGGGGGGGGGGGGTTGTTACTACTCAAACTCCGGGGGGTATGGGGGGTATGAATACACCTCATATAAGTGGGTGGTTCGGGGGCCCTCCCGCCGAAATTTTTTAATCTTCCTACCTTCATATGGATTTACGGGACTTCATGTGACAGTAAATGGAAGCTCAAATATTCTCTTTCGATCTTCTCTGCATGAAATCTCTTGCTCTCTCTCTCACTCTTCTCTCTAGAAGAGTCAAGTGGATGTGGTGAAGGAGCTATGAATAAACTAGCTTCTTATGGGGGTGGTTCATATATTAGAACCTTTGTATCTGGTGGGCCTAAAAATTACGCTTATGAGATATGTGTTGGCGGCGTCGTCACCAACATTGTGACGGTTTGTAAAGTTAGAGGTATAACTCTGAATCATAATGCATCAAAAAAAGTTAATTTTGAAACGGTCAAGCGGGCGGTGCTTGATGCTCCTGTTAAACCTACAGTTGTAGAAATCCCTCGTAAAATTGTTCGAAAATCAGAGTGGAAGGTTGTGACACGTCACGAGGAAAAAATCTATCAGCTAGTATACACAAAAAGACGTCGTTTAGAGAACTCGTATGATACTCTTCCATACGGTTTCAAAAAAGGAAATTAAAAAATTTCATGCTTGGGGGAGGGGGGGGGGGGTCTAATTTTTTAGAAATTTAGTCTCCAAGAACAACAATTAAAATATGTATTGGTCTCAAATCGAACGAATGCAGATTTGAATAGAAATTAAATTTTTTTAACAAAAAGTTTATTAGTAATTATACTTTTAAATTGTTCAATTCTAGTAGATAAACTCATCAAAGCTTGTTTAAACGCAATTTAAATAGAAAAAAAAAAAAAAAAAAAAAAAAAAAAAAAAAAAAAAGTGTGCGTTCCCCATAAGACCACTATGTGTTTCAAACATCTGTAAGTTTGTTTTGACAAGTTCATGTAATGTGTAAAAATCTTATTCTGTAAAAACACAATCTCTGATTACTTTTTGTATGAGAACTGAATTCCAGACTGTTTTAATTCATTTTTTTTTTTTTTTTTTGTAATCCGTTAACTATGTACGTTTTAATTTATGTTTTGTTAGATTCATCATTGTCATAAACCCCTCCTCTCGTATTTATTACATGTATATATAGGTTTACTGTATCAAATCTAATCTTTGTCAAAGTTGTAACGAATATTGAATAATTTTTCATCATACTTTTAAAGATTTTTACATCTATCTTTCTACGTCAAAAAATAAAAAAAAAGTGTGAAAAACTAAAACATGATTCAATTTTTCAATTTTATTCGTCTAATAAACGACAGTTTGTCATATTTCACATCATATTTCATGCATCATCATAAAGAACAAAACAAAATTCAACAAAATTCCTAGAGTATAACTTTTTGTGAAAGTTGTTGTTCAAAGAACATTTTTATTTGAGCATATAAACTATTAAAGAAAATGGATGAATATGGGCTAATGAGGGAGTGGAGGAAATGGTGGGGAGGGTGTTTGAAATTCCGTTACAACAACAGTACAACGTTTTTTACTAACTGTCGCATGTGCGTGCACGGTTGACAACTTTTATGTGAGCGCATCTGAGTCGAAATCTCAAGACTTCATAATCTACCATGTAAAGGACAAAAAATACAATGAAGAGAGAGAGAGAGAGAGAGAGAGAGAGAGAGAGAGAGAGAGAGAGAGATGAATATTTATAAAATCACAGAAATCCGCCACTGTCAACATTCGTCTTATTATTGGTTTTTATTTTTTTTCTTTAAAAAAAAAAAGATAAACATGAACATGAACATTACACAAGATGATGGAGGAAAGAAGGCGTTATTTGTAACGGTCCTTTCACCCTCATCGCTACATTGTTATTTTTTCTGATGCACTCAAGTCAATTTTTTTTTCTTGTAAATGATGGAACTTGATCGAGTTTAACATTTGGGGAGACTCTGATTTTTCAGTTTTTTTTTTAAATAGATAAATTAAAAAAAGCAACATATTTAAAATAAGAGCGAATAACTTTGTCGTAAAGTTGAAAAACTAAAAGTGTTGTCTCGAATAAAAAAAGCTGAAAATTAATTTATTGGTGCGTTTAAGGGGATAACATTGAAAACGAAATCTAAAAAATATAGAGGTAATTTCAGAAGTGTAGGCGGACCAAACCCATAATCTTTGGCGAATTTTCAACTTTCATTCCTTCAAATCAATACCGAATTGGCTCCTGACTTTATTCTTTTGTTTTTAAAGTTTTCCTCATTGAAAAGTGAACTCTCAATTTCATTTTTATTCATTTCCATGGAGTAATAACAGAAATAATGTTGACAAATCCAAAGATTATCGGTCTAGTCCGCCTACACTTCTGAACTACCTCTACCATTTCTCATTTTGTATCAGCACAGAATACTACAGTCAATATGAAAACCTCGGTTCATTTTGATAGTAGAATTTTGCCGGCCCATCATCTTGAGAAATTCCAAACCACCCCCTATTCAAAACAAGTCGAAAGCCAGAGACAGAGATATGTCTACGATCTTGAAAAAAGGCATCGCAGGTGACCGAAAAATGTCCTTTATCAGGTCATATGAAAGTTTCCATTCTGATTGAATTATTCAATAGTATCAGTCTTTTGTATCACGGACTTAGAAAATAAAACAGGCTGATAGCGCACATATTTGGAAAAAAGAAGAAGAAAAACATATTATTTATTCAGAGACACATATAAAATATATAGACTAGGGCGAAATCTCTCTAAGTCATGAGTCAAATCACTAGATTTTCCTCAGGAGCTATGGTATCAGGTTATTGATATAATATCGTTTCGGTTCAAATGCCAAACCCGGCAACGTTGAGATTTTTGATGCATTTCACCGTTCGGATGCATTATGTAGTGTATAGTTTCTCGTCATCATACTCCTGGGCGTTCAGGGAAAAAACCTCCCTCGTACTGCAATCCCGCACTATGCTTAGTTGAATAATCATCTTTTGGAAATATCCACGACTACAAAAGGTAAGTAAGTGTTAATGTTTCAATTCACCCCATCTTGTGGTTTCATCGCCTTTCTTAAAACCTTCAAAACGGTGCGTGGTCTCCGTTCACATGGACAAATGGTAACAGACTGTTTCAGATTCGATGTGAATTCCACGACTAAAAATGATTAGATTTTATAATCCATCAACACCTCGAATTGAAACGATAAAATGATAGGGAAATTAGTTGAGAATAAATAGGAGGTAAAGTTGTTCTAAACTTTTAAAGGTTAGCTTGTAAAAAAAAAAAAAAGGTTATAATTAAAATGAGAACGAGAGTAAATTGTTTCATAAAAGAAGTAAGTTAAAAATAAAACCAAAGAGTTTTAGAAAAAACAAGTTTTGTAAAAAATAAGGTCGAAAAAAAAAAAAAAAAAAAACAGTTAGAACAATTTTACTTATGGGAGATAAAATTTGAAAAGTTAAAAACCAAAAAAAAAAAAAAAAAAGTTTTGTAAAAAATAAAAAAAAAGTTTCTTTAAGAAGAAACAAATGTTTAGTATAAAAAAAAGTTTCAAAACAACAAACAGTTCAAAAATTTTCTACGAAAAAAAAAAAAAAAAAAAAAGTTTAAAATAAAAGTTAAAAAAGAAAGTTTTTTTTGTTAAAAAAAATGAGTTTAAAAAAAAAAAGTTAAAAAAGTTAAAAATTTAAAAAATTAAAAAAAAAAAAAAAAAAAAAAGTTTTTTGAAAAAAAAATTTAATGGGTCTCTGATTGACAGATGTACATTCGAAATGGTAAATACTCGGCCATATAGATTTCATGATTTGGGTTGACAGCTGGTCGAAGTGAGAGTACAGGTAATTAGTGTAAAAATACGGTAGCCGGATGGATAAAAATACTTGGTCGCAAGAGTTTAAAATGATTTGATTGACAGCTGGACGAGGTGGATCTACAGGTAATTAGTGTAAAAATACGGTAGACGCCGGATAAAAATACTCGGTCGCACGAGTTTGAATGATTTGATTGACAGCTGGACGAAGTGGGCGTAGAGGTAATTAGTGTAAAAATGCAAAAAATTCGGTTTCTTTGAAAAATACTCGGTCACACGAGTTTAAATGATTTGATTGACAGCTGGATGAGGTTAGCGTAGAGGTGAATAGTGTAAAAATGCCAAAAAAAAATTCAGTTTCTTTGAAAATACTCGGTCCACGAGTTTAAATGATTTGATTGACAGCTGGATGAGGTTAGCGTACAGGTAATTAGTGTAAAAAACGCCGACAAATGTCGGTCTCTTTGAAAAAAAATCCCTGGTGCCCAGAGTGTCCACAGTGTCTCCCTCCCTTACTACTATTAGAATTCAGTGTCGGCTCGTTTACTTTGGCAACAACACATTCTCTCCAGTTAAAATAGGTGAAAAAGTCTATCTTTTAGAAGTTCTGTCAATACTTTCCCAAGTTCAATCGTAAAAGCGTGTATCCAAATGACACGGACCGACACTGTAGCATTGAAAGTTCGTTTAAGAACATATTTTGCCTCTTTAACCCTTAAACCACGAATAAAAACAACTAAATAAAATCGATCATTCAAACGTCAAACATTCAATGTTTTTGCAGAGGCCTAAAACAATATCACTTATTGGATATAAGGCACATTATAATCTGGCAGAATTCTGTCCTTAACTTTGTTTCTTTTTGTCATAATTATCTTTTGACACAACGTATATAGCTTTTTGGGCATTATGTACTTATATTTTAATAAAATAAAAAATAAAAGAAATGCTACCTGTGTGTAATACCACCTCATTTCATGCTAAAATAGTATTCTGTTTTTTCAAAAATTCGATTTTTTCCACATTTGCCTCCAGCTGACAACAAAACACTGTCTTCGCAAATGGCAATATTTTTTGAAGATACAATCGTGACGACAAGCTATGGTTGGTTGTGTGTGCGGGATTGCATCAAGGGACTGGCGGGACGACTGGAAAAATACAATTTCTTCTCTGGTATTCCGTATGCGGAACCACCTGGGTCCTCTCCGATTCAAGTAAGCGCATATCCTAAAATGTTTTTTTTTTTTTTTCATTTTTTACTTTTTTAACAATATTCCTTTAAATGTCTGGTGCGATTTTGCAACCAAGCAATTTTTCTTTTAAAACTTCAGACGATTCCTCACCTGTCTGAATTGACATTCTGACTCAATAGAAAGTGTCATTAGTCACTGTTTAAGAAATTGACTTAAAGGCATATACTATTTTTCTGATGCATTGATCGAAAGGAGCCGAGCGTCCACCCAAGAGCTGCGAAATTTGTTACTCAATTTTTTTAGTCAAATGTCTACAATATTGCTCCCGAATTGACGGAGAAATCAAACACTGAAATTCGGGCAAAATATTAGGCTACGGACGTGATAAGAAGCCCCTATATAGCCTAATATTTTGCCAAAATTTCAGTGTTTTAATTTCTTCATCAACCTAAGACCAAATTACTGAATTTGGCTAAAATAATTGAGTAAAACATTACGCAGATCGTGCGGACCTGCAGAGAGAGAAATTATAAGCATTTAAGTGAAATTCTCAAGAAGTGAGAATTTGAAAAAAAGCTCTATCTATTGAGCCAGAATCTCAGTGCGGACAGATGAGGGATCACCTCAAGTTTCCTCTTTCTCCATCCAGGGACGTAATAGACAAAATAAAAGGAAAAGAAGATGATGAAGAGCGAAAGTTACATTCATCTTCCTCGAGCAGTGTTAGTTTCACAGTGCCCTTTGATTAATCATGAATATTTAAACTGAATGATTCACATTTTTCTCGTAATATTCCCAATCATAATCGAAGTTTTAACGTCATCAGTATATTTGTCTGTCATAACATGAATGACTTACTGTACTAAAACGACGATTTACTAATAGGAATGACATGAGATAACGAGAGTAATTTTAGTTAAATTAATCATTATTATGCAAAAGAACTGTTTGCCCAACAACGCTTCCGAGATGACCAGATCTGAGATTATCAATCGTGTCACCTCGGGGAATTCGAACCCGGTGCGGGACCTCAGACCACCAGACCACCGAGCCGACTTCACATAAGTTCTTTTTCGGAAACCATCTTGACCTTCATTCCTTCAATAATTGGAACCAATGACACTTCAACTTTATGTCACGTTCATCTGGTTCATTATTAATAACCGAGCAGGGAAAATACAATCGAGATTTAATTCTCTGAAAAGAAAATGGAATTGAAGTTTAGCGAAGCTGAGGACGCTCTTTTTGGAAACCAAGATACGTAAATCTCTCTTTACGACGTCAAACACTTCTCAACTTCTCTACCCACCGTTAAAAATAAATAGAAAATAAATTATGAAAGAAATAAAAACCATTTTGTTTCCTTCCTAAGTAAAATCTGAAGAATGCTTGCCAGACAAAAATGAGACAGCTCGATTTTCCTGTAAAAAAGCATGCCTTATTAACATTTGACTGAGAGAAGCAAGGAATTACTCGCATCAATAATCCCTCAAGGAGTTCACCGAATGTAGGTACTTGAAATGGTCGATGATTCTTATGTGGATAAATACATGACTTGAAAAACATCTAATAGAAAGAAAGTGAATCTTGATATAGCCCATTCATAAGAGTAAAAGTTAAACCACTCCTCAGAGCGACAGCACTCGCCTGTGGTATAAAAAGGAACGAATCTTTTTTTCTCCTGCAGATAGTTTGGATTATTTACTAAATTCTGCTTTGGTTTAAACATGATTTTGTATCACAAAGTGGAGCTATTCAAGTTCTTTTGATGTTTTTGACATTTTACTGTGTTTTTGAAGTTCATTTAAGCTCCACAGTTTCGAAGCACGAGCTCAACTTCATTCTTGACATTTGCTAAAAAACGCTGAAGATTTCATACTCTCCGTTTTTCCACGTGCTCAATATTGATCCCGTGTTGGCACCATCCCTTTTGATTCAGTCACTCACAAAAAATTCATTCCTACGATAACAATCGATCATCCACATAATTTAGAAAAAATTGTGACGCAGAATCGAGCGAAGAATATTTTGTTCGTTTTGAATGATGAACGAGAAATTTTGAATTTAGTCCTTGAGTTTGCTGATCAAGGCAGAAAAAATTCAATGATTGGACCAGTCAACATTTCCACCGTGATGATTCAAAGTTACAACCTCTCAAGACTTTGAAAAACTACTGTATTCAGTTTGAGACGGAGACGAATATTCTTTCCGATCAAAATCGTAGAACCACGTGTGATTTCAGTTTAACGTAACAACAGCGAGTTGGACTCAATCTCCAGGCTATCAGATGAATTGTTCATGAACCTGCCATTTAAATCACAATCGCATCTTTAACGGCGGAAGCATTTTGATATTTACATTCGGAAACAAAAAGTGGAGTCTTCCAATCCAAAATTGAGGACTATTAGCACCTTTGATGGCATGGACTGTGATTTACTCCCGATTTTCAAATTTATTTGGCGAACGTTCCGAGGTTATAGAACAATCATTTGTTGCGGTGGAAAGTTTTATTACAGTTTGAGCCTTTTACTCAGAATATCGTCAAGTATCCAGGCAAAAAGAATAATTTTTCGATTTTTCTTGTCCTCGGTTCACGGGAAAGAAATTCGATTTTTGAATGGAACAAAAGATTTACTACTGCTTTCCCGTTGAATCACATGTTTTATTGAAGCAAGCTGCCACTTCCAATTCTCTCTGATTTTATTACTTCTCTAAATGAACTCGCTATTTTTTCACAGGAAAATACACATCGTTTGCAGAAAAACAATCACTTTGCTTAAGATTTCTCGAACGGCGCAAGAAAAGCGTTGATTTATTTATTGTGATGATGGAGCTAAGGCTCTGGATCACTCAATTTACGATTTCTCGTCCGCATTGGACACAAGTTCTAATTATTATCACGCCTAGGAGAGGATTTGTGCCGCAATATTTAATCCCTTTCGTCACTTTTACCGCCCTTAGTGTGGATGATGATCTTGACTACGCAATTTGTATGCCTTGTCGCGTTCAATGTATTTTGGAAAGGTTTTTGCTGAGTTTTCGTGTGATATTCGATCGTCTGTTGCTCCAATGGAACGCGAGAGGCTGAAGTAGAGCAGATTTCAATCCTTTGGAGCTCTTACTGTTATTTTTTATGCGTGAGCCACAGCTCGATACCTTCCGTCCGGTTGCACGGTGGCAAAATCTTGTTTGTGATTTTGGCGTTCTCTTCTATGATTTTGGCGATTCTACTACAAAGTGAAATGGTAACTTTGTTGAGTCAGCGTGTGCGTTACGTCGACATCAAGAGCATCGATGATCTGATTAAATCGGGGCTCGAGATCCAATCAGAAGACCTGGAAGGAGATCGAAAGCTGTTGAGTTACCATTTGAAATACCCCTCATGAAGGAAAGACTGACTGACAGTTTGGTTAATTATGATACCTATTTGGAAGAAAACTTAAAAAACTAGAGATAATGCTTCACGACGACCCTAGATTACCTGTTAGTTTGTCAATAATTCAACGGGGAAAAAAAGGACGCTGAAACACATTTGGGAAATGTGAGTCGGATCCGCCAAAGCGACGCATTTTTAGTATACTTCCCTCTTCAACGGAGTAGAAAATCTAAAGTGGATGTTCTGTATATAGATTTCATGATGAGGAGTACAATTACATTTGGGAGAGTGTTCTAACCTATCCAATGATGTTTTCTTTCTTGAAATATTCTTTCTACGGGGAAAAATTTAATGATTTTTATTCTACGAGAGATTGAAGGGATAGTCCAAGATCGACTGAAAGAACAGCTGCTGACTTGCCATAGCCTTCGCCGAGACAGTTCCATCTTATTTGAAGACCCCATTCCAAGGGTTTTTAGCGTCACAGATTTCAGCCCAGGATTTCTAAGTTTGGGCGTGCGGACTTTTTAGGTGCTGTCGCGTAGCGCAAGCACCTTAGCTATCGTCGCTGTCCGTATGTATGTATGTATGTGACGCTCGACGCTCTCAGTTTGTTCACGCAAAAAGTGAGTAAATATCAATCGATTTTCACGAAACTTTGCAGAAACGTTTGTCACTACCTTAGGATGAACTGCCAAAAATTTGGAAAGATTTGGTCCAGAAATTTGAAAAGTTATCGAGTTTTAGTTTTTACTTTCATCAGTTTGTCGATTCAGTCCTTCGGTGAGTTTGCCGTGCAACGCGATTTCGGCGTTGCACGGCTTCCCCACTCCCGACTGTCCATCCCCACTCCTCGACTCACTGACTCACTCCTCGCTTGCTCACAGCTCACTCTCCAACTCCGTTCTTCTTTCCAACTTTTAGCGGGCTGTTTGAGGTGGGCCCATCAAATCCGCGCATCCCTCACCATTCCAACATGTGAAACCGAATCAATCAGTATCTAAATTTGATGTTTCTCGCAACCAGTAATTCGGTTCCATCGCAGAAATCTTCTGGCGTGATACTATTTGAAAAATTTTCCGGACTCGAACATCACTATACCATAATTAATTTGATTAGAGATTAAAAAATTAATAAAAATGGAAATTAAATTCCAAAACTAGACAAATAGATTAATAAAATGAAAGTAAAAACGTACGTAAGTAAATTGATTAAAAAAAAAAAAAAAAAAAAAAAAAAAAAAAAAACCCAAAATACTAAAAAAAAGAATGAAAAAAAAAATAAAAAATAAAAAAAAAGAAAAAAAAAAAAACAACAAAGCAAAAAAACCAAAAATTGTGAAAAAACTTTCTCATCATGTGCTGTCGCTCCGAAACTGATAAAAAAAAAAAAAAAAAAAAAAAAAAAAAAAAAAAAAACAACACAGATAAATAAATCGGATCAGGTGCTGTCGGTGATTTCAAAGCTAGCAAATAAGGAAAGAGAAAAAGTTTAAAAAGGTAAATAAATTAGATCAGGTGCTGTCGTTTGTTTTGAAAGTTCAAGATGCAAGTCAAAGATGAGCGACAGTCTGGGGGGACCAATAAACCTTACCATTCCGTTTCTACATCATCTACCACATGTCAAACGTAATATTTATTGGTCCCAGACTGTCGCTCATCTTTGACTTGCATCTTGAACTTTCAAAACAAACCGACAGCACCTGATCTAATTTATTTACCTTTTTAAACTTTTCCTCTTTCCTTTTTTTGCTAGCTTTTGAAATCATTCTTAGTTGTATTGTATTTTCGGCTGAGCTACTGAGCGATTTGTTGAATCGACGTGGGTTCAGCAATTGGAAATAATTCCTTTAAAACTCGAATTATCAAAAAGAAATGAAACTATTTTGAACATTCATGAGGTGAAAGTTTTCTTCAATTAAGAAAACTTTGAATTAATTTTAAGTATATCATTTGATACATGCATATTGATTTTTGTTTTAAACAATTTTCTCTCCTTTTAATATTATTGTTCCTTTCAAAAATACGTTGGTGACGTATGCAAGACCATTCGTCGGTGTTTAGAATGAAAAGAATAGGTTGATTTCATGCAAAGACCATACCACCCAGCAATCATTATTAAAATTTATACATTTCTGTGTAAATCGGTGGTAATTGGATTAGGTGGCAAATTTTGCTGGTCATGGTGAGACACCTGCATTAATTTCATTTTTTTATTAATTTTTTATGGTTTTTCGAACGGTTCATAAAGGACCATATTCTCCGAAACTTCTCATTTTATCGTTTTTTTAGCCTTGTTCTCTCATCTTAATGTTTATTTAATCTAATAATTTTATATGTATTAACTGAGTTTAGTTTCTTAAAAGTTCATTCAAGAATACACTTTCGTTTTCTTTATTATTTTTTTTTTTGAGTATTTTAGTTAATAAAAACAAACAGGTCACAATAATAAGTTCAGTGCAACAAGCACTATACAATTTTTCTTAAGTATATGTACAACATAAATATGAGATCACACGATCAATAGTCACATTACTAGAAAATACAAACAGAAGATCTAAACGGAACAGAAAAGAAAAGAAAAATATAAAAATATGAAAATATAAAATATAAAAATATAAAAATTTAAATAATAAAAAGATTTGATGAAATGAGAGAGAGGGAGAAATGATAGTGATAGAGGGGGTGGTGATTTGATGACAGGAATGTTTCTTAGTTTTTGGAAGAATGCGACTATACAGGTGTTTGGAAGTCCCGGAACGGCTTCATAACTTTTGAACGCTGCAGATAAAAAGAGCAAACTCGAGGATGTTTATAACTTCATGGAAACTACTTTTTGGTGTATCCAAAATTTCCGGGGGCGCCCCTAAGGGGGGTATCGGCCCCTACCTCAAAAGTTTCAAAAGGCAACCCTATCGTGATGAATCGTTTTAAAGAGCATACAATTTTAAGACTTTCGCTCAAACCGGACGTCGATATCGTTTTTCGTCTTCGATACATCGATAGTCTAAGTTCGATGTCGACCCATTTTCAAAAAATCAGAACTCTCATTTAAAAAGTCGGAATTAAAAAACTAGGAGTCAAAAATACTTTAAAAAGCAAGCATTTCCAGAAAAAAATACGGTCTTGACATTGGTTCGGTCAATTTGGTCAAATTTATTAAAAAATTGCCTCCCTGGGAGCTATCTCGAAATTTGGAGGAACGACCCCCATCGAGTAATACATCGCTTGAAAGGACACACAAAACTGAGCATTTGTGCGCAAACCGCAGTCGATATCGTTTTTGGTTTTCGATTTATCGAATGACAAAGTTGAATTTTTACCCGTTGTCAATTTCGGAGGGCATCAAGCAAAGCACCTGAGATGTCGTGAAAGCTTAACTTTCGTGATTTCAAATTGTTTTTATTTCTTAAAGCAACCAGTTCGCCATAAGGTGGGAAGGTGTCCAATCTGCCTTGATCGAAGCACCCCTCAATACATTTGACTCATTCACAGGGAATCTTATTGGAGATGAAGACGTCTTTACCTCATATCTATACGCCTCAGGTATTGATTCCACACTATATGCATAGATATAATCATATGGAACTAAACCTTACCAGCTCTTTACCTAGACTGACATTTTTGTCCCATTACTTACAATCACATAGAATCCATAGAAATTATTGAAAAAAAAATTGAACATACATGCCATTGATTGAATTTACATAAAGAAAGAAGACGGAAACACACAAACTTACCCCACGCGTTAGCTTATTGCTAAGTTATAACGACTGTTTTTGGCTCCTGAGTGGCATTTTATAGAAATGATTAGGGGAATAAAAAACCGTAGATTTAATTGATGAAATTTACGTAAAGAAAGAAAAGAATAAAAAAACAACTTAAATTACACGTTGACTTGCTGCTTTACAACTACTGGTTTTTCCCCAACTCCTGTGCCATATTTCATTTCAAAATTCGTCGCCCCGGGAGGTGGGGGTGGAGGGATGGTTACTGCTTGATCTTGAAAAGACAAGCACTTTTTGCAGACAATAATAAAATAAAAGTATGTTTTCATTTGTTGACAATAGTGTCACTGACTAAAACTCATAGACAATTAAGAATATGGACATCAGGAAAAAGAAAAGAAAACAGGGTAATGAAAACGTTAAAAACTTATAAAACTGTTACTTCGTAGGTACGCGAATAACATTAACTGCGAATAATACGAATTAAAATGATACGACATAGGACTATAGGAGGGTCAAGAATAGACAATTAATGTAGCACAGCGATATCATATCGTATCGATTGTGGTTCGGGGACCGACCTCTGGTTCCAAATAACTTTGGTTTAAGTAATTTTCCTAATTTTCCGTACGGACATTTGGCCATGAAAACAAAGAGATCAATGCAACATTTTTTCGATTATGACTTCTACGTCTTCTACAATGCCTAACTATGCCTAGTTCTAATACTAAATTTGCCGAAGTCAACAAGATGTTACAGATTAACGAAGCATTTGGAGGTTACAATCGCCTGAATTCTCGCCCATTTCACAACACCAACAATAAATTTGGCGGGTCTAACCTCCGAACGAATTTTTTAAACTGTAATACGTATCTTGTTGATTTGGCAGGAACAGTCTTGGAACCAGGCATATAAATATACATTTTCGAGAACTTAGATTTCATAATCGCAAAAAGGTTCCATTCAGTTAAAAACGCGCTTATGAGAAAATTTATTGAAACCGAGATCTTTTAGAACCAGAGGTCCCCGAACGGCAATCGATACGGTATATCGCTGTACATAAACAGTCTGTGAAAAGTTAAAGATTAGGACATTGTGATGCATGGTTAAATGAAATGTAATCAAGGCCAATTTATTCCGATATGTCTTACACGCAAGTGCCGACCTAACAATTTGAGCGTATATCATTTGGGCGATTATCGTTTGTGTTGAATAATTAACGGACAACGTTTTGTAGGGATAGAGATAACTTTTATTAAGCAGGTAAGTGCGACTGGCGAGGACGGATGACCGACTAGCGAACGGGACAAACCCCGCAGTAGAAGTATGAAAGAGAGCTGATTGATATCAGTGCAGAATTACGAAATAAATAACAATAAATTCTACAGTTTGGACGAGCTTTAGAAATCGATACATTCGGGCTAGTCGAAGGGAGCAAAACTGGAAAAAAATCGCACATCGAAAGGGTGAGCCTATATGCTGGAGACAGTGTGTCTAATTACTGCAACCTATGCACTAGAATAAACAAATGAGAAGATGTGAGGTGAGGTGAGACTATCACAATCAGTGCGTCGTTAGGGGGGGGGGGGCACAGGGTCCCGGGTGCCACCATCCTTGGGTGACACCCAACGGAGTGAAAGAAAAAGAAAGAAAAGAAAAATAAAAGAAAAGGGAAAAAGGGAAGAAAAGAAAAAAGGAAAAAAGAAAGGAGAAAAAGAGAAGAAAAGAAATAATGACGGAAACAGAGGAGGGAACGAAAGGAAGGAAACTTAAGGTAGTTGAAGATAACGGGGTGGGTGGAAGGAAGGGGACAGTTTGCCACGGTTCTACCGAACTTTCGGTAAAGGCATATGGTCGGGAGCCTGGAGGTGAAAACCCAACCGACCGGTCAATAAAAACCATTCTAAATAATAGAAAATGAAGGTTAAATATAAATATCAACAGCATGGAGAAAGAACTCCACTTAAACATCCACCTCATAAATTTTTCTCGGTTCTCTCAAATAAAATCCGGAACCCCGTTTAACTGGGTTTTCAAGGGTCCAATTTTCAAAATTTTCCGGGGTTGTACCCCGAACCTACAGTGACTAGATAAACCACAGTGTGGTCATTTTGGTCGTGTTGCTGATTGGCTGCGTTCACGCACCCAAGCGGCCTCTTCCGCCAATAAGAACCGTGGAAAATGTCTGATTTTTCAAAATATTAGAACGAGCGGATGGAGAGTGGAGAGAGATGGAGAGAATGTAAACAAACTGGCCGCTGACAACGGCTGAGACGAGGGATTCCCCTAATTCAATGATTATGCAAAATAAGGACTAACTTTGAAGTTTGAAGCTCAGCTTCATAATTTTGATGCTTTAACCCTTCACTGCATGATTTTTTTTTTTTCAAGCAATGTGGATTTTTCAATGTATTAGGTGGTCAAATACATGGAAAAATAGTGAAAAAAATAATTTGACGGTTTTTTCGGTTAAAATATCTTGTTTTTCTATTTTTACTCGTTTTTACAAGTGATATAACACCATAAGAAATGGCGGGAATTTTTTTTTTTATTTTTTTTTAATTATATAAAAAAAAAAAAAAAAAATTACTTTAATTGGATTTTTCAAAGCCAATGCCGGAAACTTAATAAAAAAATCAAAATGTTGGTCGTTTGGATACGGGGGCAATTCCCCCCTGACTGATTTCGATCACGAACCCTTCA
Organism: Trialeurodes vaporariorum; assembly: GCA_011764245.1. Lineage (NCBI taxonomy): Eukaryota > Metazoa > Arthropoda > Insecta > Hemiptera > Aleyrodidae > Trialeurodes > Trialeurodes vaporariorum. Next base: position 67,934,583 of record VMOF01000001.1, read on the forward strand.
CTGCATGATGTTTTCTTCAGCCAATTTTTTTTTTTTTTGTGAGCTCAAAACATACCTTCTCCCGCGTTGACCCACCATGCGCCAAAGCATATCTCAAAACCTGTATTTTATATGAGCGTTTGAAGAATTTGTTTTCCACCGGTGGAACTTCATGCAGGAGGGTTAAGTTTTCGATAGAGACCTTAATTCTAAATTTGGTTTGATATTTATATTTTTAACGATTTTTGAAAATCGGTTGTTACACGCGTTCTTACGGGCGATGAGGTCGGCTTGGGTGCGTAGCAATTGACCACACTGTGGTTTATCTAATCACTGTACCCGAACCCTCCTCCGTTAACCAGGGGGGTATTCCATACCCCCCAGACCGCCCGGTGAATGTGGTGTGTGAACAGTATTGAGTCAACTCAAACCCTCCCTTCCCTCGAACGATTTCTGGTTGCACCACTGCTTCATTACTTTTCTGTTAAGTCAGCAAACATTACCATTATTTTATCAAATAATAGAGAGTGTCAAACATTCGAGGATAAATAGCAATAAATTTGATTTTCTCTTTACCTAATGTCACTGAATTTGATTTTTAAGTCTGTATCTTTTGACGAGCGAGGATGGAAGAGAGAAGGAGAGGATGGGAAGGCGGTGGGGTAGAGGTAGAAGGTGAGGGGGGAGAGGTAGAGATGAGGGGGTAGAGGTAGAAGGTGAGGGGGGTCAATGGAAATCGTCGTTCTGAGTTACCTTTTTAATAGAGAAGGGGGTGACACCCAGCACTTGGACCCCCCCCCCCCCCCCCCCCCTAAAAAAAACACCTTGCGACGACACTGATCACAATAAGTGTGTGATTTCTGGAAATTAGACTGGAATCCATCCGCCATGCACCTACGTAGCTTTACCATTTAAGAGCAAACATATCGGAGCTATGAGGTCATAGGAACTGTTTTGACGCGGGAGCCTTTTACGCTCCTCAAGAGCGTGTGATTCGGATACTAATTTTGGAGCTCTTATTCATTCTTTATTGATTTACATATTATCTTTTAGTTTTGGTGGCGCGGTTGCCCTATTACACTCACAAAATTATCCACGCAAAGTATTGACACGATCGATTAGGAAGAGTAGGAAGGAGTTCTGAGACTTCAATGCTTCGTTGACTGAGGCAGGTTTTGAGAAATTTTTATCAATCAATTCCAGAATTAACGTAATTACAATCTACACATCTCAAATAATCGATTTCATGGAAAGAAGTCGTTGTATCGTAAAGTATTGCGTAATGTTAGGTTGGCAACGCAGTTGTAAAGTCGGAGAGTTTGACAAGGAGTGACCCCTGAGTGGCCAATACTTGTAGTACTAAAAAGACGATCCATATTCTTTCTCTCCGAATTTTCGAGAACACACCACGTTTCAATGGAGCAATTGCAAGAGACATCGCACCGATAAATTTGCCTGGGGGGGGGGGGGGGGGGGGGGGGGGGGGGGGGGGGGGGGGGGGGTGGGGGGGGGGGGATCGGGGGGGGGGTGGGGGGGGGGATGTGGGGGGTGGGGGTGGGGGGGGGGGGGGGGGGGGGGGGGGTGGGGTCCGCCCGGGTGGGGGGGAATGGGGGGGGGGGGTTGTTACTACTCAAACTCCGGGGGGTATGGGGGGTATGAATACACCTCATATAAGTGGGTGGTTCGGGGGCCCTCCCGCCGAAATTTTTTAATCTTCCTACCTTCATATGGATTTACGGGACTTCATGTGACAGTAAATGGAAGCTCAAATATTCTCTTTCGATCTTCTCTGCATGAAATCTCTTGCTCTCTCTCTCACTCTTCTCTCTAGAAGAGTCAAGTGGATGTGGTGAAGGAGCTTTAGAAATCGATACATTCGGGCTAGTCGAAGGGAGCAAAACTGGAAAAAATCGCACATCGAAAGGGTGAGCCTATATGCTGGAGACAGTGTGTCTAATTACTGCAACCTATGCACTAGAATAACAAATGAGAAGATGTGTGAGGTGAGGTGAGACTATCACAATCAGTGGCGTCGTTAGGGGGGGGGGGGGGCACAGGGTCCCGGGTGCCACCATCCTTGGGGTGACACCCAACGGAGTGAAAGAAAAAAAAAAGAAAAGAAAAATAGAAAGAAAAAGGAAAAAAGGAAGAAAAAAAAAAAAGGAAAAGGAAAAAGGAAAAAAAAGAGAAGAAAAGAAATAATAGACGGAAACAGAGGAGGGAAACGAAAGGAAGGAAAACTTAAAGGTAGTTGAAGATAACGGGGTGGGTGGAAGGAAGGAAGGACAGTTTGCCACGGGTTCTACCGAACTTTCGGTAAAGGCATATGGTCGGGAGCCTGGAGGTGAAACCCAACCGGACCGGTCAATAAAAACCATTCTAAATAATTAGAAAATGAAGGTTAAATAATAAATATCAACAGCATGGAGAAAGAACTCCACTTAAACATCCACCTCATAAATTTTTCTCGGTTCTCTCAAATAAAATCCGGAACCCCGTTTAACTGGGTTTTCAAGGGTCAAATTTTCAAAATTTTCCGGGGTTGGACCCCCGAACCTACAGTGACTAGATAAACCACAGTGTGGTCATTTTGGTCGTGTTGCTGATTGGCTGGCGTTCACGCACCCAAGCGGCCTCTTCCGCCAATAAGAACGCGTGGAAAATGTCTGATTTTCAAAAATATTAGAACGAGCGGATGGATGAGTGGAGAGGAGATGAGAGAATGTAAACAAACTGGCCGCTGACAACGGCTGAGACGAGGGATTCCCCTAATTCAATGATTAGGGCAAAATAAGGACTAACTTTGAAGTTTGAAGCTCAGCTTCATAATTTTGATGCTTTAACCCTTCACTGCATGATTTTTTTTTTCAAGCAAATGTGGATTTTTCAATGTATTAGGTGGTCAAATACAGGGGAAAAATAGTGAAAAAAATAATTTGACGGTTTTTTCGGTTAAAATTATCTTTTTTCTATTTTTTACTCGTTTTTACAAGTGATATAACACCATAAGAAATGGCGGGAATTTTTTTTTTTATTTTTTTTTAAATTATAAAAAAAAAAAAAAAAAAATTACTTTAATTGGATTTTTCAAAAAGCCAATGCCGGAAACTTTATAAAAATAATCAAAATGTGGTCAGTTTGGATACGGGGGCAATTTCCCCCCTGACATGATTTCGATCACGAACCCTTCACTGCATGATGTTTTCTTTCAGCCAATTTTTTTTTTTTTTTTGTGAGCTCAAAACATACCTTCTCCCGCGTTGACCCACCATGCGCCAAAGGCATATCTCAAAACCTGTATTTTATATGAGCGTTTGAAGAATTTGTTCCACCGGTGGAACTTCATGCAGTGAAGGGTTAAGTTTTCGATAGAGACCTTAATTTCTAAATTTGGTTTGATATTTATATTTTTAACGATTTTTTGAAAATCGGGTGTTTTACACGCGTTCTTACGGGCGATGAGGTCGGCTTGGGTGCGTAGCAATTGACCACACTGTGGTTTATCTAATCACTGTACCCGAACCCTCCTCCGTTAACCAGGGGGGTATTCCATACCCCCCAGACCGCCCGGTGAATGTGGTGTGTGAACAGTAGGTGAGTCAACTCAAACCCTCCCTTCCCTCAAAACGATTTCTGGTTGCACCACTGCTTCATTACTTTTCTGTTAAGTCAGCAAACATTACCATTATTTTATCAAATTAATAGAGAGTGTTCAAAACATTCGAGGATAAATAGCAATAAATTTGATTTTCTCTTTACCTAATGTCACTGAATTTGGATTTTTAAGTCTGTATCTTTTGACGAGCGAGGATGGAAGAGAGAAGGAGAGGATGGGAAGGCGGGGGGGGTAGAGGTAGAAGGTGAGGGGGGTAGAGGTAGAAGATGAGGGGGTAGAGGTAGAAGGTGAGGGGGGTCAATGGAAATCGTCGTTCTGAGTTACCTTTTTAATAGAGAAGGGGGTGACACCCAGCACTTGGACCCCCCCCCCCCCCCCCCCCCCTAAAAAAAACACCTTGCGACGACACTGATCACAATAAGTGTGTGATTTCTGGAAATTAGACTGGAATCCATCCGCCATGCAACCTACGTAGCTTTACCATTTAAGAGCAAACATATCGGAGCTATGAGGTCATAGGAGACTGTTTTGACGCGGGAGCCTTTTACGCTCCTCAAGAGCGTGTGATTCGGATACTATTTTTGGAGCTCTTATTCATTCTTTATTGATTTACATATTATCTTTTAGTTTTGGTGGCGCGGTTGCCCTATTACACTCACAAAATTATCCACGCAAAGTATTGACACGATCGATTAGGAAGAGTAGGAAGGAGTTCTGAGACTTCAATGCTTCGTTGACTGAGGCAGGTTTTGAGAAATTTTTATCAATCAATTCCAGAATTAACGTAATTACAATCTACACATCTCAAATAATCGATTTCATGGAAAGAAGTCGTTGTATCGTAAAGTATTGCGTAATGTTAGGTTGGCAACGCAGTTGTAAAGTCGGAGAGTTTGACAAGGAGTGACACCCTGAGTGGCCAATACTTGTAGTACTGAAAAAAGACGATCCATATTCTTTCTCTCGAATTTTCGAGAACACACCACGTTTCAATGGAGCAATTGCAAGAGACAGTGGCGCACCGATAAATTTGCCTGGGGGGGGGGGGGGGGGGGGTGGTACGACTCAAACTCCGGGGGGTATGGGGGGTATGGAATACCCCTCAGGATAAGTGGGGGGTTCGGGGGCCCTCCCCCGGAAATTTTTTTAAATTTTCCTTACCTTCAGATTGAATTTTACGGTACTTTCATGTACAGTAAAATTGAAATGCTCAAATATATTTTCGATTTCACTGCATGAAATCTTTGCTCTCGACTCATAATTGGAGGGAGAAGAGTCAAGTGGAATGTGGTTGAAGGAGCTATGGAATATTCACCAAGGGGTTCACCGAGGGGTTAGATTTTATCCCCCCCCCACCATAGTGAATAACTCTGAAGCAAATGCGGACAATATGGAATTTGTTCACAGTGAACCCCCTTTCCTTGCTGATCACGATTTTTTTTCTTTCTCTTTCTTCTATTTGTGAACGTGAAGGAACCACATCCTCTCTCTCTCTCTCTCTCTCTCTCTCTCTCTCTCTCTCTCTCTCTCTCTCTCTCTCTCTCTCTCTCCCTCCTTTTTTTTTGGGCTTGGGGGGGGGGGGGGGGGTTTAACCCTAAACCACCCCCCCCCCTTCGGTGCGCCACTGGCAAGAGTCTGAAGTCAGACCCATGCAACTGCCCTATTCCTCTCTTGAATTTCCGATGTATTAGAAGGTAGCTTTTTTCGATTTAATTTCACTTTGTACTTATGTACTTCCCTAAATACTCGCGTCGCCCAAATGAAATGATTTTTTCAACTCCAGTAATACTTTCCCTACTTTTCCTTTCCTATGCCCGTCACCCAATATACTAACAATTTTGGCCGTTTTCGCCTATACGAATGTCACTCAACGATATAGCCTTACGAGGAATTTCTTTATTTCGCACAAAAGTAATATAATATAGTATTTGAATTAATTAAATTTTCAGTGCAGTAAACCGCTAAAACCTGTGATTGTTTACATTCATGGAGGTGGATACTGTCTTTGGTCTGGCAGCTCGAAGTTGCACGGCGCCGATTTCATGTTGGATCGTGATGTTGTCCTCGTGACGTTCAATTATCGCCTCGGTGCTTTAGGCAAGTATTCTAAATTCATTTCAGTGTCGGCTCGTAAATTGTGATGAATCGATGCATACTTCATATGATATTATGTAAGAGAATCGAGCACCACACCGTTCGGTCGAACCTTAGGATAATTAATCGATAGGTAGGTACTTCGGCAAAAGTTCAGAAGAAAGAAACGCAGCAATGAATGAATGAACCAATCTTAACGAGGAATTTTGCGGGAAACGCAGTAGATTTGAATTACATTATCAAAGATTATCGTTTCAGATTTAACTTTGGACGCAAACTACTTACACCGCTAGAAATAAGTATGAACACGTAACAAATGGTCCTGCTAAAACCAAATACGTGCTACACTGCCACAGCACGGCAGGAAGTAACAAAAATTAAACGAACAGGGGAACAAATCACAAACGGCCAAAAACCAGCACGACCCTGGCGCCAGAGGACTGGTGAAAAAAAGAACTAAAAATGCCCATTTGATTTTCATAAGATGAAATCAGATTTTGAAGGTGCTATTCTAGTTTATTGGAGCATCCCGATTGATTTCAAAAAGCATGCCACATCAATGCTGCGGGCTTGCTTAAGAAATACAGTTTTGGATACGCCTAGTTCACGAATTTGCGGTCTTTATAATTTATAATTAAGTTGGTGCAGTCAAAGATTACGACAATTACGTATCTATAGTCACGAAGTCTGAACTTCTGTAACCTTTTGCCGAGGACTGTCGCACAATGGATCGAAACATGGAAGTTATCGGACATAATTTAATAGTTAAAATAGAATCAATAAATAGCAAGATAAATTATACATGTGTGGTATCATTCATTTTAGAGTTTAAAATGAGTAAAACTTGTAGTTTTGGAAAGGAAATAGAACCTTTGAAATTGTTTAAAGCAAAATACGACGACCTCATCTTATGTCCGGAAAAAGTGTTGTTTCGATCCAGTGAGCGACGTGAGCTCTATAGTGTGAACCCACTCTTCTAATGGTGGTGCTCTACAAACTATTACTGTTTTGACCTCACTATAGGTAATCTTTAAAGAAAATAATAATAATGAACCAAAGATTTATTAGTATCACCAAAGCTATAAGGAAAAAACAGGTAAAGAGCGTTATACTGCAATAATTCAAAACGGAAAAATATAATATTAATAGAGAATTGGAGATAGTAAATTAATGAATAATGTGAGATAGTTGGATTAATTTTTTCAAGTTATGTTCTATTCATTTATGCAACTTAACTCAGAAATATTTTTATCCAACGGTTAAACCGCATCTTTGGGTTTTGGGATTCCCTTGAAATTGCACACAAACCGGCAACCCTGTCGTCGTATTTTTTTATTTTTTTCTTAATTTCTTCTCCTTTTCTGAGCTTACTTTTTTTTAATGGGTCTTCTTTTGTTGTTAGTATTTTTTTTTCTTCTTCTCTTCGTGTACTCAGAGATCTTTTTATGATCCAATAATGTGTTTTTTTAAACCCTTTGCAGGATTTTTAAATTTAGATCTAGAAGACGCCGCTGGAAACATGGGGTTGAAAGATCAAACGCTCCTATTGCAGTGGGTCAAAGAAGAGATCGAAAATTTCGGTGGTGACCCCAACAATGTAACTATCAGCGGGAATAGCGCAGGGGGTGCAAGTGTGACGCAACACATGGTGTCACCTCTATCCAGAGGCCTCTTTCACAAGGCCATCGCCCAAAGTGGGACTCTGTTATGCGAATGGGCTTTTATGAAGCATCACATTGACGTCAGTAAGAAATTAGGACAATATTTGGGAGCTGATCCTTCAATCAGTGGACAAGAATTACTCGACTATCTTAGAACGGTGCCCGCGGAGAAATTTGCCCAATTTCAAAATAGCATCGTTCCGCTCCAGAGTCACGTGAAAGGTTACCATTGGGCTTTTGCACCGAGCATAGAAACTGTTGGCAGTAGCAGATTTCTAGCCTCTGATCCCTATCAATTGATTATCGACGGAGGTATGACAGACGTGCCTTTCATGACTGGATTCAACACACACGAAGGGCTTTTTCTTCTTCACAGTAAGTGATACTGCTAATGTGTACGTAACTTGTACAGGGGCGCCATTTCGGATTCGTCTTGGGGGGGGGGGCAACAATGTGATGACTTTTTTTTCTCATCAATATTATTTATACACTCTACAGCCCTGCATATATCCTACATTTACGGTCCTAAATTCCAAGAAAACTCGTTAGTGACCACCAAAATTTAGGTCGAAACTTTTTTTCGCCTAAAAAAAATAATAAAAAAAAGTCAGTACTTTTTCATTTTTGTCCAACCCTTAGGGCTAGGGGGGCAGTTGTCCCCCTGCCCCCTTGCCCCCCGCAAATGACGCTACTGAACTTGTAGTAAAATTAGGATAACCGGCAGCTTATTCTGCCTGATATCTGGTACATTTCACAATTCTCTAATGAAGTTTGCCGTATACAAATATTTTGGCTGGCGCAAAAATCTACTATGCGTATGGTTAATTGTATCGTGCTGTTTTTTCCCGTGTTCTTATAAAGTAATGTAGGTACCATTACTCTATTTTTTGTTAGAAATTGAAAAAAGTTGGTAAAATTGTGTAAGTACCTACACAGAATTCATTCATAAAAATTCTTCCTGAGGTATCTGGAGCGAGTCAAATTTTGTTTGCGGCTCAAACGGTCATCGTGACTGATGAATATTGAGGATTTACCTACGCTACTCGCCATGACAAAGTGTAGTCCTTAACATCCATCTGTCAAGCGGACCGTTGGCCGCAAACAAAATTGGGCCCAGAGTTAGTTTTTAAAGAATTGGTTTTATCGATTTTTCTCTAGGGTTTACAGACGATCCATTCATTATTGAGACGCTCAATTCAAACTTTGGAGTTTTATTCAAGGATCTAGCGTTTCCATCCAAACTGGCGACAGAGGAAATATCACTCTTGACCTCCAGGACCAGAACTAAATATTTCGGTGAGGAGACTATTGAGTGGCCGAAGCATTTTGATAACATTGTAAAGGTTAGAAAACTGCTTTCCAATTATATATTTATTTCCCAGAATACTAAGAGAGTTCTCTAGACTGTCAATGTAAACAGCGGACAACTGCATCAAGGTTAACCTTGAGAGCACCCAATATTTCTCAAATATCGTTAAGGACGCCTTCAAAAATGTGCTTGGCAATCGCGGTTACTTACCCTGGTAAAAAAAAACCTCAGGACCTCAGAGATGTCTGAGGGTAATTGGAACAGAGGTCCTGAGGGCACCCACAGGATTTCTGAGGGCACCCTCAGGAATTTCTGTGGGCACCCTCAGGAATTTCTGAGGGCACCCACAGAAATCTTGAGGTCGCCCTCAAGATTTCTGAGGGTGCCCTCAGGACCTCATGTTCCAATTACCCTCAGACTTCTGAGGTCCTGAGGTCCTGAGGGAAGGCCATCAAGTATTTCTGTACAACTAAAAAACTAAATTTGGGAATGCCTAGTCGATTCTCTGTAGAAATTCTTGATCCTATCACGAAGGCTATGTACTTTACACCTTTCGTCAAGCCGTAGAAGTTGGAATCTGCACAGAAACTTTGCCGGTGGTGGGGTTCGAACCCACGACCTCCCGATTGGTAGTCCAGCACTTTACCACTAGGCTACACTGCCCGCGATGACAGGTGGGCGAGAATTTCCCAATATAATAATATTGCGGGTGCCCTCAGGATTCTCTGAGGGCGCCCTCAGAAACTTTTGAGAGCATTCCCTCAAGATTTCTGAGAAAGCCCTTGGAGCCCTTATTTTCAAATTACGCTCAGACTTTTTTGAGGGCCTAGATATTTTTTTTGCAGCTAAGGTTTTTATGATGGGACTTAGAAAAATTTCGTTTGTTGTAGATAATTTAATTTGTTTTAACCTTCTAATGTCGAGTAAGGGCCCGGACTTTAGTACATGAATTACTTTTTCAGTGCAATATAACATTAACCTCAAAAAATTTTTATTAGATTTTTTAAAAACTATATGTTTTAATTGATTTAAAAGGAAAAAAATAATAATATGTATATCTAATAAATATGAGAATTTCTCGCTCAATGCATTGGTTTAATCAGGAATTTGTTTCATCTTGGACTTTTAACCCTCTTTGTGCCAAAATAGATTCAGCCGATGAAAAAATTATTTTTTTGGATTTTTTTCTGACCTATAGGCCCTAAAGAACATGCTCAAGCAAAAATATTGAAAAAACCCATAGATTTTTTTCATTTTATTTTTTTTTTATTTTTTTTTTTTTATTATTAATTACTTAACCAGTGGTGGCTTTGTGCCACGTGTGGCAAAAATGTTTTACCTCCATTTGAATACATGGTAAGCAATCGATTGTTTTTCATGGAATCATATTACATGGAATAAAAACAATGTTGCCGAAATGCACGAGTTACTATATTGAAAATAACCTCTAAAATATTTGAGATTCGAAAGTCTGAGTGCGAGTTTGTTGTCCCGTAAAAATGTTATTCCGGTCAGGGGCGCCATTTCAGATTTTCCTTTGGGGGGGGGGAGGCCCTCCAAAAATTTGGTCCAAAAATTTGGATGACCTTTTTTTTTGCCGCGCATCTTAAAAAAAAAAAAATCTTTGACTAGAGTTTTTGGCCACATTGAAAATCCTTAGGGGGGGGCAATTGCCCCCCTGCCATCCCCCAAATGGCGCCACTGGTTCCGGTCGTCTTCAAAATGATTGAAACTCACCCTCGAAGATTTCTGATCCGAATTTCTAAATTTGTAAGGGCCCCTCAAAAGATTCGGGATGCTGTGTGGGCGCCCTCAAGCGTTCTGCGTTCACCCTCAAGGCGCTCTGTGGTCGCCCTCAAGGTGCTCTGTGGTCGCCCACAAGCGCTCTGTGGTCGCCCTCAAGCGCTCTGTGGTCGCCCTCAAGGTGCTCTGTGGTCGTCCACAAGCGCTCTGTGGTCGCCCTCAAGTGCTCTGTGGGTGCCCTCAAAGATTCTGTGGGCGCCCTCAAAGATTCTGTGGGCGCCCTCAACGATTCTGTGGGCGCCCTCAAAGATTCTGTGGGTACCCTCAGAAAACCTCAGAGGCCCTCAGAAATCCTGAGGGTGCCCTCAGGATTTTCTGAGGTTCTCTGAGGTTTTTTTTTACCAGGGTATGAGGGCTGGTCAATAAGAATAAAGGGAATTTTAACGCCACGAGGTAAATAATGATTGTATCTCAATTCAGCAGTGCCAATTTAAAAGCCAATAATCTAACTAAAGGTTTATTTTTACGGTTTTTGAATGTGTTATGTGCCATAAGTTTTTGGATGTTTATCGTTATTTTGGGGGGGGGGGGAAATAGTTCCAAAACAATGGAATAAATTGAAAAACGATTTCTTAGTTTTTTTATTTTATGTTTTCTACTATTCGCTATTAAAATATGAAGGATTAAATCACTGATCTTAAATGGACACAAACTTCTCTAAAAGACATACATTGAACCGGTGGCTATCCAAAACCTAAACATTTTTGATTAGCCTACAAAGCCTAATAAAAGCACATAAAAATCCAAGCCATTCACCCGACCTACAGGCTCACGGAACGTCAGCCGCGTTCTTTCAGGCATGAAATGTTCTTTAAAAGAAGCAAATAGATTTACAAGCAGATCGACTGTACTTTTGGAGAGCCAATACCTACAGCGTAAAGCAGGCTCTGAAAACGTGAATTTGGCTTTGGAAGGACATGGTAAAATGGTGTATGACATAGGAAAATAAGCTTCCTTTCAAAACTTGTTCGGTTTTGACTTTTGAGGCTGCTAAATGGTTCCGGTGGTGATCCAATGACTGCACCCTGCACTGACTCCAAACTGCACTCCCGATCATGGGCTTCAAGAACAAGAATGCTGAAATGTAAAAAGCTCATCATAGTTTTACTCTTACAAATAGTTGAATGACAATTATTAATTCAGTTTTGTTGATAATTTATTCTGCTTACCTTGATTCCAAATCCACAGTTTTATGGTGATATTATGTTCAATGTTCCGACCATCATGATGCTTCATCATCTGCATAGGACACAACGACAGAGCCCCATTTACTTTTACAGATTTTTAGTCGACACCACAATCAGTTGGTTTAAGCAATTTATGATTACAAATAAAGTTGTCCAATCAAATAAAAGGGTAAGGTTTTCATTTTTTTTATATTTAATTTTATTGCGTAGGTATACACCATTTTTTACCGAGCGCTGCGCTCGCGCTGTGGACATGCATTTAAGTGCTTCGCACGCGATCAAACGGGTCTGATTAAACAAGCGCAATCGATGAGCCGAAATCCACCACAAACGGCAGGTGTCGAGCCAACCGTTGCATGTTCAGTTGATGTTACGTTCACCAAACAACACTACAGAACAAGGTGCTGTTGTAGGTACCGAAGAACTACTTTGGTAGAACATAAGCAGGGAAAAATACTGTTACTCGACCGAAGTAGTACTTTTGTACTTAACTGCAGCTTTCTCTGGTAGAGCAAGACTTTTGCTTTGCGAAGATATTTTAAAAGGCTGCTACAATTGTATCAAAAATTTTTTTTCAGTGTGAAAGTTGGTGATAATTTATATAAAACAAATCTGGCAACATTGGATCTGACCGACCTCCAGAATTACATGCAAAAAAAAAAAAAAATATATATCAAAGGGATTCTATGTTTGAAGCGCAATGCGGTAACCTTTGACTCCGTTGATTTGAATCGCTACACTTACTCATGATCTGCTGTAATTTCAGGAACATCTCATTGCGGAGAACTTCCCTATTTATTCAACAATAGTATACCCGGAGCGGATCAGAATGTTGAGCCTAATTCATTAGCTGAAAAAACAATCGTCAGAATGACAACAATGTGGACCAATTTCGCTAAATCAGGGTAATTACATTCTCTCATTATGCATGTATGGAGACAAACAGATTTTTTTCTGTTACTTCTTTTCATATCTACCTATATACGAAATATTATAGCGTTTGGTCAAACGCAAAACGGAAAGTCCCAACAGAACGAAAAAGAGACCACACACTATAATTACAAGAATCATTTCGTTTGGACCGTTTTGTTCTAATATGACTCTCTACCGAATTAACGGCTGAACGAAACCCTATATCGCCGTATACCAATCGTCTCCATTTGAGTTCGTTTTGATACTTTTCTACTTTTTGACTTTTAATTTTATCTCGTAAGCGAGAAATCTCGTTTGCAAATTCTGGGAATTTCAAATGATTTGCCTCAAAGCAAGTCGTGGCAACCTAAGAAAAACAAAAGATGTAACGGACCGTGCGGCTCGCAAATCAATCAATATGCTACCAACCGCATCAACCACCGAATACATCACATCGGCAGCCAACCTCTGCTGGAATCAGGAGGACAATTAATACTATCCTGTGCTCGTAGTGTTATTATCTTTCGATAAAAAGGATGAGAAATCTGATCTTTCATTACCTTAATCCTCAGAATTCTCCTTTAATTACCAAAACTTACTAGGCATCGAAGAGGCTCTCTGATACAACCCAGAATCCAGATTACGTTGTTTACATAGCGGTCCCTGCCCTAACCTCTCCTAGTCTCCTCCTGGCATATGTATTTCCTTTTTCCTATTCTATCAACTTTCAGCTACCTATTCATTGCTTATGCTCAACGTAATAAAATTACTCTGCTTGCGTCTGTAGAAGCTCTGACTTGTGAATTGGTAAGAGTTCAAAGGTTCAACAATGGGAACTTCTGAATAGAACTGAAGTAAAGGATGGTGCTGTTACCAGAAGTCTAATTGCACCGTAGTTTTTGAAAATTTTGCGGAAGTTCTTGAACTGCAACTATATTATGATATAGTAACACCAACATTTTCTGGTAAAAGAACTAGACTCTCTCCGTGGTGTACGTATCGTTGTGTGGCTGGTAATTTTACTCGAATTTAGGAATTATTTTTCAGTGTGACGTCTGAGAGTGCGCTCTGAAAAAAATGTGAATTCTAACTATACTTACAGAAGTTTATAATGAGAACTGCATTAAAAATATTTGTCAACAGGCTAATTATGAACAATCGTATCGTAATGCTATCGAGTTGATGGCCGAGTGCGTGTAATTCTTATGGGTGATGTCATTACCACATGTTTCATTCCTATAGAAACCCTCCTATCTCTCGATCATCGACTCGATAGCATTACGATATGATCGTTCATAATCAGCCTACAGAGATAAAAAACTGGAGCATCATCAAGTTCCTCTCTGTTTGATGGTTGATGGTTGGTGAGCACTTACGGAGGGTTAAACCCCTATGCAAGTTCTCGCCATCTAACGTATTCAGAGAGGAGCCCTCTAGCCGCAACAATATTTAGTCCCGGATCGATAAAGCTTTTCATCGACCAATGTCTTATCAGCTCATAAAAATGTAGATGAGTTATTACAAAGTGATTAAAGTATAAAAGAAGAATTAAAATGAACGCCGACAACACTCTATCCGGTTCATACTGATTTGGCTCATAAAAATCTGGTTCTGAAACATCTTGAACTTGAAGTAAACACCAATTCCAGATTTTATATCAACCAGGATGCCAGGAATATATATTTACCAGAGAAAGGAATACACAGAGGTCGGTGGTCAGAGATTACAGAGTTTAAATCAAAGATAAATTATAATTACATGACTCATATAATCACGCTTCAAAAACGTGCAAATTCGCCGTTTCTGCAGAATAAAAGTAAACAACTTTGAAATTACAGCGCACACGCAGTGCTACACTGAATGTATATATGAAGTCATTGGTGAAATGGTGGCTAGTAAAGTTCACACTATGAGCGGCGAAGCGGGAAACCTGGAAATGTTCCATTTGGAGCCATGAAAACAATCGAACTAAAAGGAATCGAAGATGACCATCGAATTTGACCTACAAATATATATGCGTTCAAATGGAGAAAATACTCCGTTGCTAGATAGCACGCCTCGCCTCTGCAAACTATCCATGTTTCTTAAATATAGTCATGCAGTCATTTTTTTTTCTTCATACAAAACCATGTTATCCAACTTATTTTAAACCGTAAATTGAGTAATAAAATCCAATTTTCAGTAATCTTGGCATATTTATGATCCGCAGTACTGATTTCAGTCAGTAAAATATGCGGTCCGGAAATCGTAATAATTGGATCCACCGTGCGGTGGCAATAAAAAAAAGCTCCGTAGCACGCACATTTGTTCGAAAGTTAGTCAACAGCGCACACAGGATCGAAACATGGATTGTTCTGGGCGAAAAATATTTTAGTTTTCTTGCTTTTAAAACATTTTAGACGTGACATTTTTCTGCAAAAATCATATTACTTAATCCAATTTAAACTATAAAATGATTGATTTATACATTTTTAAGTTATCTTGCTGTTTGTTTATTTAATAATCTTGATTTTATTCGTAAAATTATGTCCGAGAAATATCACGTTTCTCTCCACTGTGTAGTGTAGCGTGCTGTTGTTTTTATGTAATCTTTGGCCATGCATATCGAGGTTCATCACGCCATTTTCTCAAATGAAATGCATCCTGTATAATTTATTCATTTTGTGATAAAATGATGTTTGTAAGCATAATTTGAAGGCCATGGGAAATACTCATACCGCATCACAGTATAGAAATATAATTAATAACGAGCGATGTTCTATCTATACGCGGCATAGTGTTATCTCATATCATTTAAATTGAACCACTGGCTAAACTCTCGGGCTCTGATCATCGCGCAAATTAATAAATTGTAGTGAACTCAGTTTTTTGTTCAGAGGTTGCAGGTTCAAATATCGCGGGGTGTAAATACGTATGTTACATTCAGCCCTATAAATTATTTTCGTCGGTGTATCAAAGACTTGTGAACATAGTGTGGTGGTAATGTGGGATACCCCCGCACCTTCCGGTAAATATATTTGTATTCTTAATTGCTTATCATTGCTCCCCTTCTAGCGTTGCGTCGATGTAGTGTGAGTCCTTCCGGTGTTAAGGGCGATTTTTCGGTTACCGATGAGAAAAAAAGAGGTGAGGAGTTACATTATGCTTTCACATGGAATTGAGTCAGAATTTCAGAAACAAATAGACATACCCTGCACATGTTATGCTTATACAGGGTGTTGATTAAAATATGTACCATCTCGAATTTCTCGCAAACGGCTTCGAATTTCATAAAACGCCGAAACACGTCTAAAATATTTTCGAGGGGGCATCTTTTTAGGGGGTCGCCGATTTTGTGGACCCCCCTGGGGGCCCCAGGCCAGGGGGGCCCCACGACCCTAAATCCCATACTTCAAATAGGAAACCCCAATTTTTATTTAATATTTGAAAAGGATATAAAATTCTAAGACTTTTGGTGCAAACCGAAAGTCGATATCGTTTTTCGTTTTCGATACATCGAAGGTCAAAGTTCGATATGGACCCTTCTTCAAAAATCCGTAACTCCCCTTTGAATGGTCCGAATTGAAACAAGACGGAGAACCCCCCTACGCGGAAACATAGGGGCAAACGTACTTGAAGACTTTTAAGGCCTAAAAGTCATGTCAAATTAAATTTCAGGTATCGGCGCCAAAACTACCGTAAAATGCTTGCGTCTAAAATTACTTTTCACCTAAAGTTTGTTCAATTTGGATAATTTTAAGGGGCGCTGCGAGTTTTTGAAAATGAGTCTGTTCTGACCTTTGACCTTCGCTGTATCAAACGCAAATCGAGATATCGACAAGTGGGTTGCGCCAAAAGTCTTATAATTTCGTTTCCTTTTGATTGAATATCACAACATAGGGGGTGCCGTGAAAAAATTGGAGTTGGGGTGGTTCCCCCCCCCCCCCCCAAATTTTAATCCCCAAAAGATGCCCCCCTCCAAATAAGGGAACAGGTATTTTAGCGTTTTTCCACATTCGCGGCCGTTGACGAGAATTTAGACTGGCTCCCTTCTATCTTACACACTCTGTAGAATGCTGGAGAAAGAGAGTCCTATTCATTGACAAATTAACCAGGATCGACGGACGAACGCGCAGACTCTCAGTACTTTCTGCGTATTTTAATGAAAGGCGTGGAGAATAAAAAAAGAGGAAGAAGAGAGAAGTAGTGTTCCAGAATAGTCAGGAAATCCAAACCAGAAAAAAGATTGCAGTAAAACAAAAACAGAATTCTAGGTTCTAGTCTAGGTTCATGTTGGATTCAAAGCTCCTTTGATTTTTGTACATGCAAAATGATGACTCAAGCGCATGGCTGGTTGCATACACGCTTTTAATGAAGGCGGGCGTGAGCACCTGCTTAAAGAGTGGAATTACTTGATGAGCAGCTCATTGATGTTAGAGGTCGTTTCAGAAGTGTAGGCGCACCTAAACCGACAATTTTTGGAATCTTCCAATATTATTTCTCATATTACATAATAAAATGAATGAAAATGAGTTTGAGAGTTGGCTTTTCACTGAGGAACGCTTCAAAAGCAAAAGTTAGAAGTCAAGGGCATGTTTTTATTTTTTTAATTGAAGGATTGAAAATTGAAAATTCGCCATAGATTAGGTACAGTCAAGGCGCCTCTGCACTTCTGAAACAACCTCCACATAGAAATGAAACTTTCTACAGATTTTTCACTCTTTGAGAGTAGGTATTACTGCTGCTATTTTCTGCTTACTTGCACAACTCAAGACAACAAATGATTAGTGGCAAATTTTCTGAACTCTTGGTTTTGAGCCGTTTGAAACTTCTGAGAACAATTTTATCAAACATGCTGACTTTAGGAACTTGATTTTTAAGCACACTAGTAATACTTAGAGATGAAACTCAAAAAAAGTTATAACTCAATCTGAAAAGTCATTCTCATGAGTGTCGACAATTTTTAGTTTTATTTTCAATTGATTTTCATGGAGGATGAACTTTCACCATAACTCCCGAATAGGCCAGTCGTCGCGTCGTCAAAAAAGGCAAAGAAAGGAAGTAATTGCTGGAAAGCTGGAAATTTTTTTAAAACGTTTCTTATGACCTCAGGAATCACCACCTAAGTTTGCACCATTTTTCCGACACGGCTAACCGCCGCCATATTGGTTTTTCCAGCCAAAAATCGCTCTTTTTTCGGTTTTTCACTTGTATCTCGGCTATTAATGGTTTTTGACCAAAATACCTCAGTATGAAAAGAAAGTTAACGGTATGTTCTATAAAAAAGGTTCTTACCAATTTTCTTCAAAGATAATTTTTCTCGGAGTTATGAGCGGTTCAAAAATCGGGTTTTCCGCAAAGTTTCCCAAATACCCGTTTATCAGCGGCAGAGAGCTCAAAATTACCTCGTAATAACTGAGCTATGAGAAAAATCAATTTTTTGTCACTCTATCATAGTAAATAACTTCTCGGAGAAGAGAGGGGGATGCCAAGTTCGGGGGGCCCTCCCCCCCTCCCAAATGTTAGGGGAAAATATAGCCCAAATAGGGGCTAACCCAGAATGAATTCAACCAGAAGCTTTTATGGCTGGAAATTGTTTATTGGTACTATCTAAGTAACATGTAAAAAGTTCGAGAAAATCCGAGGACAGGAAGGGGGTTTTGCCCCTCCCCCCCCCTCCCCCCCGAATTAGAGGATTTATATACGTCTTTTCACACGGTTTTCCTCAATTTGCGTCCAAGCAACCACTTTAACGCTAAAATTTGACTCAACCAATTTTAAAAAGGATTAAATTCCTACCATATGAGTTAATCAGATCAAAATTTCATTCACTGAGCGGTCGGAAAATAGCTGACTTTTATTTCGTGGAAAATTGCAAATTCGTGGAAAAAAACTCGTTTTCTGCGATTTCTCGAGTAATTGAAAGTTCGCAGCAACTACTGTGGAATAATCGTATACTGGGCTTCAAATGAGTATTATGGAGGTCTATATTGAGTATAGTGGAGGTGCGAAGGGAGAGGACCCACCTCCCCCCTGACCCCACTCTTAATACAGACTGATTAGAGAGAAAATGCTCAATAAATCGGTGAAATAGTTCACTGTCTCTCTTCATTTGCAACGCATCAAACATCGTGAACGTATTGTGTCGTCCTGTGTTTGACAGCGGACGACTATGAGAGAGAGATTGAGGATTAAGAGGTCAATCCGTGAGTCTAGGTAGGTATTCTTTTCCCTTGGTGAACCATCCTCATGAGGTGGCATCCGGGTCGTTTGTGTTCATCCACTCCTGAATTTGAAAATAAGCTCGACAAGAGTGATATTAGACGAGTGATGTAGTTTCTTTAACATTAGACGTCAGTGAAATGAGTAAACCTTTTTTAAGTTTGACGGAAGTCTATGTTGAGGCGACTTTTTCTTAAAGAGATGAAAAAAAAGAACCTCTACCTCTAGTGTGTCGTATATTTATTGCCTGCAGCAAATTGAAGAATCATCAATTTACTTGCATTTCCAATATCCGAATGGGGTTTTTCGGGGCACAAAATACATCTGGTTGTTTTTGCAGCTCTTTGTTAGTCACAAGTAATAGAAAAACGGAAATTTTTCTATTCCAAAACTGTGTGATGTAGAGTCACAACCTGTGAAAGCATGGAGGATGCTTGCAAAGATTGGCTCCAATTTTACGTATATGTCATGTACCACGAATGGTGTTTTTGACGTTGAATGTCATTTTTTAAGTGCAATCGAAAACTACCATCTAAGGATCTATGGAGCAATAACAAAAGTAGATCTGATCTTCGCCAATTATACGATGGTATCATCCATGGAACATGATTTGAAGCCTTCGTTGATAATGTCTACGTCGCCACACCACCTTTAGCGTAAATGACACGGAAACCTACCATTGTTATAATGCTTCACCGATCAGCCGAATGATTTGATTCTTACTTGTAGGATTTAGCAAAAAAATTGTCCTCCTTTCCAGTAAATGTCTTTGGCGATAACTTGATCAAAAGTGTGGATTTAGCTGTCATGCTTCGTTTTCGATCATGAGTGCACAGACGGTTGAAGTATCTTCATCGTATCCGTCAAACATAACTGTCGCTTCTCCATACTTAGACTTCGTACAATATATGTTTGATTCAGATATAACCATAATTGATTACCAAGAATTCATGGACTCTATGTTCCCCTTGGGGGAAGAGGGTGTCGGTAGTTGATCCCAAAAAACGTAAAGTCCAAAAATGAACAAGACGTTTTTTGCCGAGAAACAATGAACTATTTCACCGATTTATTGAGCATTTTCTCTCTAATCAGTCTGTATTAAGAGTGGGGTCAGGGGGAGGTGGGTCCTCTCCCCTTCGCACCTCCACTATACTCAAATATAGACCTCCATAATACTCATTGAAGCCCAGTATACGATTATTCCACAGTAGTTGCTGCGAACTTTCAATTACTCGAGAAATCGCAGAAAAACGAGTTTTTTTCCACGAATTTGCAATTTTCCACGAAATAAAAGTCAGCTATTTTCCGACCGCTCAGTGAATGAAATTTTGATCTGATTAACTCATATGGTAGGAAATTTAATCCTTTTTAAAATTGGTTGAGTCAAATTTTAGCGTTAAAGTGGTTGCTTGGACGCAAATTGAGGAAAACCGTGTGAAAAGACGTATATAAACCTCTAATTCGGGGGGGGGGGGGGGGGAGGGGCAAAACCCCCTTCCTGTCCTCGGATTTTCTCGAACTTTTTACATGTTACTTAGATAGTACCAATAAACAATTTCCAGCCATAAAAGCTTCTGGTTGAATTCATTCGGGTTAGCCCTTATTTGGGTATATTTTCCCTAACATTTGAGGGGGGGAGGGCCCCCGAACTTGGCATCCCTCTCTCTCTCCGAGAAGTTATATTACTATGATAGAGTGACAAAAAATTGATTTTTCTCATAGCTCAGTTATTACGAGGTAATTTTGAGCTCTCTGCCGCTGATAAAAACGGGTATTTGGGAAACTTTGCGGAAAACCCGATTTTTGAACCGCTCATAACTCCGAGAAAAATTATCTTTGAAGAAAATTGGTAAGAACCTTTTTTATAGAACATACCGTTAACTTTCTTTTCATACTGAGGTATTTGGTCAAAAACCATTAATAGCCGAGATACAAGTGAAAACCGAAAAAAGAGCGATTTTTGGCTGGAAAAACCCATATGGCGGCGTTAGCCGTGTCGGAAAAATGGTGCAAACTTAGGTGGTGATCCTGAGGTCATAAGAAACGTTTTAAAAAATTTCCAGCTTTCCAGCAATTACTCCTTTCTAAAGTACCTGACGACTGGCCTAGAACATTAATTCTAATTTTTAATCTAATTTTCATCAGCGTTTTACACTATTGCAGCCAAATGTAGTTCTTTTCCTTTCTCACTGGTGAGACTGAGTTTTACCAACAAAAAATGAATCAGACAATGGTTATATTCTTCCATACCTCTTAAGAATGGGGTGAATAATGCAAAAATAACTTTTCGCAGCCTCACCTAGCCATTCCGAAGATTAAAATTCAAATCGAACTCGTGTACTTTGAACATTAGATTTCTGAGCTATTTCACTGTTTTTGGTCATTCAGAAAAGATTTCACCAATTTATGTAGATCAACACAGGGATTGATTTAAATACCTTTTTTGCAAGCGAAAAAATCAAACTAAGTAGAAAAAAGAAAAAATTCAGACTTTTTTTCTCAAAAAATTCAAACCTGGCAAAAATCCCAGTTTAATGACATTAATGATTGTGGATCTTTGATTATGGTTTCCTTTAAAGTTCACTTCCATTGATAAAATAAAAAATCCTGTAAAAAACTGGTGGTTTTCTTTTATAATACGAGGGTCATCCAAAAAGTAAGTTTTGCCATCTCATGACTCCAAAAGTAAGAGCGATATAAAAAATCCAAAACCACAGTTTGTTTGTTATATCCTCAGCTTTTCAAAATGTCCAAGCTTTTGAAAATTGGTTCACTAGATCGCGAGGAAATCGACTTTTTGGTGAGCGTACCTCTTGTCGCCGCGTGCCCTCCTCCCTGTCCGCTGGCGTACACTACTGGCCTTACTGGACTAGCAAAATGTGTTATTGATTGATTAAGTAATTGACTGATTAAGAGATGGGATCGACAATTAATGCGGATAGAAGTTAGGCGAATTTTCGCGACGAATATATTCGACAACAACATTGCCAACCTACTCATGACAACGGTGGATGACACGAAACTGGATCGTGTTTTTCGAACTTTTTCGGTGTTTTCAGTCATCGATGGCATCAATTCGATTTTGAATTCAAGTCCGGAGGTGAATTCGAAATCGAATTGATGCCATCGATGCCCCGAAAACACATCTAAAAACACAATTGAGTTTCCTCGAATATGTAGTTAGGTTGGTATTGTTTATGATATTCGATAGCGAAAATTCGCCTACTGTCATGTGCTTAATCAGTTAAGTTCAGCAATAAAACGGAAACGCTCCGGATTTATCAACCCGCGGAATCCCCGACCAACGGGACGGGTCTAAGGTCATCGCAGGTGAGAGAGTGAGGGTAAAGGGGTGTCTCCACCTGCGAATTTAAAAGCGCGAACTGACCGCTTGAGCGAATAGACGGTTTTAGTGCGAAGTCAACGGTTAGCCAACAACCACAACAGTACACTCATCGGTCGCAATCGGCTGCGGTAAAACTCGCGTAGCGTTCCAAACAATATCTCACTCACTCTCCCGTGACCCCCATGTACTATCAGTCAATTAAAGATTGGGACTAAACTATTTGGGCTCGGACACTCGGCGCTTGAGGAATTAGCGATAAGGGGAGAAACTCTCGGAAATTCGCAGCAGTGTTGCCAGCTTGTGCTAACGGTGAGCGATAAGGGTGGGGTAGCGAGGGGAGTGGAATATAAACCGCAGGGCCTTCACTCATAACAAATATGAGCGAGCAGATAAGCGTGCCTCGTCGAGAGCGGCTATCCGTCTCCGATCTGCGCCGTCTCTTTTCCGACCAGTGCAGTTTCACCTAAAAGCTGGCCATCGTGTCCAAACGACACAGTCGCACTGTCGTCAACCCCTCCTCCCCCTCCCCTACTCCTTCCACGCTGCTTCAACTCTCATTGTCAGTTCAACTCACTATTTCTTCTTTTCATTCAATAGACTTTCAGTGACTCGTTACTCGTTTGTTGTAAAAATTGGTTTTCAGCGATGATGGCCCCCCTCCTCCACAACACAAATATCATTGAGTCAGTGCCGACAATTTTTGGGACAAATCCTCCCTTAAGACTATAGATAGAAAGACTTTTTTGGGTTGCGCTTCCGTCGATGATGATATTGCGTGGATCCAGGAGGCACGAGGGCATGTGCTTCCCCCCTTCCCCATTCTCAAAAAGCGTTAAAAATTGCCCTTTTCCATCGTATAATGATCTTGTAATGCTTTTGGACGCTAAAAATTGCCATGTCTAAAACGTCCCCCCCCCCTCGCCCTTTAGAAAAATTATGTGGATCTTTCATTAGGCTGATGACTGTTGACACATTATGATCTGTTGCCCGGGAAACTTTTTAATTATCAGAGACGTTGAAAGTATCATTCAGAATTTAATTTGGAGCAGCAATTGTGGCGGATCCAGAAGATTTCCTGGGGGAGGGAGGAGATCACCCCTCTAGATTTTGAAATTTGTAGTGTCTTTGAAAGAATATTTTGGCAATTTTCTATCAAGTAAGGGCGACTTTTAAGGGTTTCCGGGGCAGACACGCTCGCCGCCACCCATCCCCTCTCGTTGGTTCCCTTCTAGTACCCCCCCCCCCCGACATCCACGGAAAAAAATACTATCATAGCGACAAAATACTGGACTTTGATCATCGTTTTGGGACTCGTTAAAAAACACCAGGTCAAGAAACCCAGGATTACAGCGAAACTTACGGGTTTAAAGTTATATCTCAGTAGAACGCAAAAAACTGCGCTTGATCGGTGGATCGACTCGTTGCTCGTTGGCATGGTTAGTGTTCCATTCTGTTTTGATGAAACACTCGAACCGCATTGGCTAACCGCAATAAAAAGACGGGAGTGTTCCGTTGTTCCGATTAAAAAATTCCGGTTTGTTCCGATTAAAAAATTAGCCTCACCAGCACTACCAAATATAACTTTTTACTCTTCAAGGGTTAGCTTTTGATACCTTCTTTTCATACTTCAAGTGCAGTTGATCATCTGGACCGAAGGCAAATTAACAATGAGATAGAATTTCTGCGAAGGGACAGCAATAAATTGTCACGTTTTGAAGCATGGATGGGAAGTGATTTCAGCGGAAAAGAAAGTTTATCCATTTTTTTCTTTTGCTTTGATCCATTGGTTTCAAAGCTCATTTGAGTTTTTAAGTTTAAGTCAAGCGCTTACATTTAATATCAAAAACTCCTCTAAGACATGTTACCGAAGGACATTTTGGGTCATAAATGATAAAAACAAACGTAATTAACAGGCAGGGGACTATAGGGTAGAAATTAGCATTGCCTTTCGTAAAACTTTTACTCAAATTTTCATGGAGAATATTTTTTAATTTTTAAGGTCGCAGTTTTATCAGGACATAATTTTTTCCCGTCTCAAATTCATGACCCAGTTTAGTTTTCTCCTTTGATTTTAACTGTCAATTGTTGACAGGAAAGTCTCGTCTTCTACCTTACTATATAAATCGTATTCGCCCCTCTAACAAAGCATTTCTTTCTCCTACTTGCATAAATATTCACCAGAACCCATTAATCAACTTTAGGGAGGGGGGAGGGGTTTAAAGCAGAGGGGGCACGGTAAATGGTAATCGCTTCCTCACATCTGGATTGATTTTCAAACCTCTTAGATATGGGTTGGGGGGAGTTTTTAGGGGTGCTGAATTCAAAGGAACTAATCGTGTTTTGATGAATTACATTGATTGTATATTGAATTTCATCATAAGTTCAATAAAATCGGAACACCTGATTAAGGCTGAAATCCACCTCGATCACGGAGAAAAATTTCTGGTTGAAATTGCGGAACGTTTATTAATAATGGGGTGAAAAGAAACTCCTTTAAAGTAATAAGAATTCTTATTAATCCAACGATTCTTTCTTGTGATTCTTCTGAATCATCAGAACGTTCAATTGGGCCAATGATAATTCTCGTTGAATCAATGATAATCTTATTATTTTAAAAGGAATTCTTTTTGCCCCAATTTCTTAATACGTTCCGTAATTTCAATCAGACATTTTTCTCCGTGATTACTTTTGAAAATCGATCGACGAAAGAAATCGATAAACCCAGTTTGTCAAAGATTATAGATCATAACATAATGCCACCCGAGGCAAGACCCCCTTCCTCAAAAGCTGCCTCTGAAAGTATAAGCTTTATTATTAGTCTCAAATGAGTTAAATCATTTAAAAGAGGAAAGGTTTCGGCGCTTACGACGACAAGCATTGGCGAATATCGGGGGAAAGGGGGGTGACCCCCCTCCCCTCCGTTCAGCCAAAAAAGGGGAAAAGAGGGAGAAGGGAGGGAAAGGGAAGAGAAAGGAAAAAAGGGGTCAACGGGGGCGTAATTCCCTAGATCCCCCCCCCCCCGTTCACGAGGGCTAGATGTGTACTTTACAATAGTTAATTGCAATCGATATACCACCCATATTTCAAAACCTTCTGAAGAAATGAGAATCTGCATTATTCAAGATCATGGAAGTCCAAAGAGAGCCCGTAAAACACCCCCCCCCCACACACCACTCCTTGGCATATAAAAAATTGAGAGTAAATCGAATTAAGAGAAAATTAGAGTCCCTGAATATGAGGCAGAGCTGCCGTTTTGCGTATAATTAATGAAAATTTTCAATTCACCGATGATTCCACCAGTTGAAAAAATATTACACAGTTCAGTGCAGTGTATGACTGCACTGCACAAAAATACTTCGATCCGTAATATTTTTTCAATCGGTGGAAACGCCGTAAATTAATTAAAATATCCGCAAGTTTTTTTTAAAGTCATCGACGACCCACCGGTCGAGGAAAGATTACAGATGCGAATACGAATATATTCGTGCATTACCATCTCATACACTAAACTGAACTGTGTAATCTTTTTTCAACGGGTGGAATCATCGGTGAATTGAAAAATAAATTAACTATGCGCAAAACGGCAGCTCTGGTATGAGGGACTCTAGAGAAAATCAGAGTCAGTCAAGACAAGTGAAAGTGGATGCGAGTTTACACATTTTTTTTACAATATGCTGAGGCCGTTGTTGTGTTTTGCTCCACTGCAAAGATTACAGTTCCGCTAAGTTTGTAACGATGTAATCTTTCCCTCCTTTTGTTGATCAACATGTATTAACGCTTTTAATGATTCTTTTGAGATTTATAGACATTCTTATTGACATTCATTATTAAAATTAACAGATTCATCGCAAATTAACTCTTATCTGTGAAAGACCGTTGGTAAACAGAACAAAAGTGCAAAATCGCATCCAATGGCGGTGTCCGTAGAGCCT
The DNA here is from genome assembly GCA_011764245.1 of Trialeurodes vaporariorum. Classification (NCBI taxonomy): domain Eukaryota; kingdom Metazoa; phylum Arthropoda; class Insecta; order Hemiptera; family Aleyrodidae; genus Trialeurodes; species Trialeurodes vaporariorum. Next base: position 67,960,623 of record VMOF01000001.1, read on the forward strand.
AAAATTCATCGACCAATCAGAAGTTGACTACCTTCTTGTCTCATGGGCGGATCCAGAGGGGGGGCCACGGCGGCATGCCCATTGCCCCCCCCCCCCTTGGACCCCAAAAAAAAGCAGTTAGAGGAAAAGAAAGAGAGGGAAAAGCAAAAGAAAAAGAGAAGAGAAAAACAAAAGCCTTTAAGTAACCGTGGGTATATTATACTAGGTTTTGAGGGGGGGGGGGAGAATAGGGTCTTAATTTCATTCACTAGACATCCATTTTCTACGAAAATGCAAAAAATATAGGTAGCTGGCATTCCAAAATTTGAATGAAAAGTGGGAGCCGGGAGCAAACCTAGTGAGGAGGAAGGAAAAGTTTACTCGAGCTCATAAGAACAAGATAATTGGGGGGAGTTGGGGGGGGTTGCTGATTAAATGGTTTTGTGTTGATAGAGAGGTCAATGATGTAAAATATCAGCCGTTCCGTTCCAAACTTTTACCCTTGACCCCCTTTTACTAACAAAAATTGAAATGAGGTAGTATAAAAATGATGAGTGAACCGTTAAAAGATGCCTCAAATTGGCTTTAGAGAAGCTAAAATTTTCAAAATTTTATAAGGGAGGGCCCCCCCCCCTCCTTCACGTTACAAAAATGGCCCATCCTTTGAGACTTTTCTGGATCCGCCCCTGTCTTGTCTTAACTCTCTACATATAGGGACTTAGAGAAAATCAGCTGGAAAGTGCATTTAAATCCCCCCTCCCGCCAGCGAGAAATTTCTTCTACAGACGGCCAGACACCTAAATCCAAGATTTTTACAATATGCTCTTATTCGGGAAGCTCTGCATTCATTCTTAGGCAAATGGTGAAAGAAACATAGTCCGGAGGAAAACGTTTGAAATGTGAAGTGTCGAACGAAAAGTGGCATGAGTGATAAAATGAGTCAGGGCCAATAGGAAGGGGAAGAAGGTAGCGGAGAGAGAACCGACCACCGAATCTCGATGAACTGATTTTGAAAGAATAAGATTTTAGTGAATGGACGCTGCTGCGGGCGGCGAGCGGCGGAGAATTGACTCCTCATGCGAGAAGGTTTGCGGTGCGTTATCTCCCCTGTAACTGTTCAGTTATAGCCCACCTCAATTGATTCGGCTTTTTCGCACATTTATTTGGGAATGGCAACACCGCTCTAGATTCTGAGCAAATCGAGTCAGATAAGCGGGCGGGCGCATTTCGAGCCGCATATTTTAGTCCCAATCTTTAATTGACTGATAGTACAGGGTGTCCCAGACCACCCGTGTAGGTACTTTTTCTCAAAAACGGCTGGGAGTAGAGAGCTGAAACAAAAAAGTCAGATAGGGAATTGACCCCAAAGAATTCAATGAAAATATTTTCAAAGCCCCCCGAGGGCCCCCAGGGGGGTTTTGGGGGGGTTCGAAACACATTTTTCCATTTTTGGCGGGAAAAAGCCTATAAAAGGTACAAAAATAAGTTCAGATTCTGAAAGAGCAACTCATTGCCGACATTTTTACTCCAGTAACTTTTCCCCGAAAACCCCAATTTTGGGGTTATGGGCCCTTTTGGGGGGAAATTTTCATTCGGCTACTGTGACCACACTATTCAATATTTTTCAAAAAACTGAAATCCATCTGAAAGAAGAGATAAAGACCTTTCGATTGATGTGCCACATAATACCTAAAAGTGAAAAATTAAGGCCCCCAGGCAGATTCCAAAATTGGGGGTCTTTGGGCCCCCCACGTGAAAAAAGTCAAATAGCAAGGTATGGCTTGTGATACATCGATCGAAAGCCCTCAAAGAGTAGAATAAGATGGCGCAATTAAAATCGTCTACAATCATTACTTTCAAAATGGCGGCCATTTGAAAATTTTGGGTGTTCAAAGGAAAGTCTTGGGGAAGGAGTCCAAAGATGAACGATACATAGATTAAAAGGCCTTAAAAAAAGCAAACGAATGGCGCAAACCGCAAATCGATCCGCCGCTTCAATCAAAAGTTATGACCGATTGAAACTTAAAAGGGCTCAATAGGCCTATTTAAGGCTGCTTAAATTTCAATCGGTCATAACTTTTGATTGAAGCGGCGAATCGATTTGCGGTTTGCGCCATTCGTTTGCTTTTTTTAAGGCATTTTAATCTATGTATCGTTCATCTTTGGACTCCTTCCCCAAGACTTTCCTTTGAACACCCAAAATTTTCAAATGGCCGCCATTTTGAAAGTAATGATTGTAGACGATTTTAAATTGCGCCATCTTATTCTACTCTTTGAGGGCTTTCGATCGATGTATCACAAGCCATACCTGCTATTTGACTTTTTTCACGTGGGGGGGCCCAAAGACCCCCAAATTTTGGAATCTGCCTGGGGGCCTTAATTTTTCACTTTTAGGTATTATGTGGCACATCAATCGAAAGGTCTTTATCTCTTCTTTCAGATGGATTTCAGTTTTTTGAAAAAATATTGAATAGTGTGGTCACAGTAGCCGAATGAAAATTTCCCCCCAAAAGGGCCCATAACCCCAAAAATTGGGGTTTTCGGGGAAAAGTTACTGGAGTAAAATGTCGGCAATGAGTTGCTCTTTCAGAATCTGAACTTATTTTTGTACCTTTTATAGGCTTTTTCCGCCAAAATGGAAAAATGTGTTTCGAACCCCCCCAAAACCCCCCTGGGGGCCCTCGGGGGGCTTTGAAAATATTTTCATTGAATTCTTTGGGGTCAATTCCCTATCTGACTTTTTGTTTCAGCTCTCTACTCCCAGCCGTTTTTGAGAAAAAGTACCTACACGGGTGGTCTGGGACACCCTGTATATCCATCTCTTTCTAGTATCGAAATTCGTATAACGGGCCTTGTTTTACGACATATTATTATCAAAATCGCATTAAAATGCCTCAAGAAATTCATTTCTGCCATAAAATTTCACAAAATAAGTCTCAATATACGATTTTTGAAATTAGAGTGAGATGGCAGTACATAGGGGTCATGTGAGAGCGAGAGAGACAAACTGGCTTTGTTTGGAACGCTCATCACCGGCAGTCGCCATTACTAAACCCCCATAGGCTTATTCGTTGTCGATATATCGGACTCGACCTATCGCCTTCAAGGAAGCTCATTGGCTCAATCAGTTTATTCGCGCTTTAAATTCGCAGGTGGAGACACCCCTTAAAACTCGTAGGGGAAAGAGTCGAGCTCAAACTTCTATTTAAATAAAACGGACTATATCTGAGGAAGGAGGAGATAAATTGGACAGTAGGATAAAAGCTTTAGTGGAGAAAGAAAAAAGGGGAATAAAAGGCGTTATGATTTTTGGAAGAGTGAAAGTCTGGAAATGAATGAAAGGGGTGTGGACCGAATATTATTCTTCGAGCATGCGTCTTTTTGTTCGAAGACTGCCTTGACCCTTGACTCCTGGACTGCGATAGCGCGCCGAGAGCGAAGGAATCAACTGACATGGCAACTATCGAGACGAGCCCATCGCGAAAAACGCCAACAATACTATATTTTTGGATTTTAAGAGTTCGCGTCGATATTCAAAACACTTTTATTATCGTTCTGTTCACCTTCCATTTAGTGTTCTGGGAGTCAAAGGTTGGGGAAGAAGCCCCCCTCCCCCCGCGGACTCTCGACCAATTCGCGTTAAAATGATATAAACTGCGTTCTTATAATTTTTCCTTCCGCATTTGTGATGCGACTGCCGACTGGTATATAAAAAAAAAAAAAAAAATGAAAAAAGAGGATTGCTTGAGACACAGCGATAAAAGAACTGAAGTAAAGGATGGTGCTGTTACCAGAAGTCTAATTGCACCGTAGTTTTTGAAAATTTTGCGGAAGTTCTTGAACTGCAACTATATTATGATATAGTAACACCAACATTTTCTGGTAAAAGAACTAGACTCTCTCCGTGGTGTACGTATCGTTGTGTGGCTGGTAATTTTACTCGAATTTAGGAATTATTTTTCAGTGTGACGTCTGAGAGTGCGCTCTGAAAAAAATGTGAATTCTAACTATACTTACAGAAGTTTATAATGAGAACTGCATTAAAAATATTTGTCAACAGGCTAATTATGAACAATCGTATCGTAATGCTATCGAGTTGATGGCCGAGTGCGTGTAATTCTTATGGGTGATGTCATTACCACATGTTTCATTCCTATAGAAACCCTCCTATCTCTCGATCATCGACTCGATAGCATTACGATATGATCGTTCATAATCAGCCTACAGAGATAAAAAACTGGAGCATCATCAAGTTCCTCTCTGTTTGATGGTTGATGGTTGGTGAGCACTTACGGAGGGTTAAACCCCTATGCAAGTTCTCGCCATCTAACGTATTCAGAGAGGAGCCCTCTAGCCGCAACAATATTTAGTCCCGGATCGATAAAGCTTTTCATCGACCAATGTCTTATCAGCTCATAAAAATGTAGATGAGTTATTACAAAGTGATTAAAGTATAAAAGAAGAATTAAAATGAACGCCGACAACACTCTATCCGGTTCATACTGATTTGGCTCATAAAAATCTGGTTCTGAAACATCTTGAACTTGAAGTAAACACCAATTCCAGATTTTATATCAACCAGGATGCCAGGAATATATATTTACCAGAGAAAGGAATACACAGAGGTCGGTGGTCAGAGATTACAGAGTTTAAATCAAAGATAAATTATAATTACATGACTCATATAATCACGCTTCAAAAACGTGCAAATTCGCCGTTTCTGCAGAATAAAAGTAAACAACTTTGAAATTACAGCGCACACGCAGTGCTACACTGAATGTATATATGAAGTCATTGGTGAAATGGTGGCTAGTAAAGTTCACACTATGAGCGGCGAAGCGGGAAACCTGGAAATGTTCCATTTGGAGCCATGAAAACAATCGAACTAAAAGGAATCGAAGATGACCATCGAATTTGACCTACAAATATATATGCGTTCAAATGGAGAAAATACTCCGTTGCTAGATAGCACGCCTCGCCTCTGCAAACTATCCATGTTTCTTAAATATAGTCATGCAGTCATTTTTTTTTCTTCATACAAAACCATGTTATCCAACTTATTTTAAACCGTAAATTGAGTAATAAAATCCAATTTTCAGTAATCTTGGCATATTTATGATCCGCAGTACTGATTTCAGTCAGTAAAATATGCGGTCCGGAAATCGTAATAATTGGATCCACCGTGCGGTGGCAATAAAAAAAAGCTCCGTAGCACGCACATTTGTTCGAAAGTTAGTCAACAGCGCACACAGGATCGAAACATGGATTGTTCTGGGCGAAAAATATTTTAGTTTTCTTGCTTTTAAAACATTTTAGACGTGACATTTTTCTGCAAAAATCATATTACTTAATCCAATTTAAACTATAAAATGATTGATTTATACATTTTTAAGTTATCTTGCTGTTTGTTTATTTAATAATCTTGATTTTATTCGTAAAATTATGTCCGAGAAATATCACGTTTCTCTCCACTGTGTAGTGTAGCGTGCTGTTGTTTTTATGTAATCTTTGGCCATGCATATCGAGGTTCATCACGCCATTTTCTCAAATGAAATGCATCCTGTATAATTTATTCATTTTGTGATAAAATGATGTTTGTAAGCATAATTTGAAGGCCATGGGAAATACTCATACCGCATCACAGTATAGAAATATAATTAATAACGAGCGATGTTCTATCTATACGCGGCATAGTGTTATCTCATATCATTTAAATTGAACCACTGGCTAAACTCTCGGGCTCTGATCATCGCGCAAATTAATAAATTGTAGTGAACTCAGTTTTTTGTTCAGAGGTTGCAGGTTCAAATATCGCGGGGTGTAAATACGTATGTTACATTCAGCCCTATAAATTATTTTCGTCGGTGTATCAAAGACTTGTGAACATAGTGTGGTGGTAATGTGGGATACCCCCGCACCTTCCGGTAAATATATTTGTATTCTTAATTGCTTATCATTGCTCCCCTTCTAGCGTTGCGTCGATGTAGTGTGAGTCCTTCCGGTGTTAAGGGCGATTTTTCGGTTACCGATGAGAAAAAAAGAGGTGAGGAGTTACATTATGCTTTCACATGGAATTGAGTCAGAATTTCAGAAACAAATAGACATACCCTGCACATGTTATGCTTATACAGGGTGTTGATTAAAATATGTACCATCTCGAATTTCTCGCAAACGGCTTCGAATTTCATAAAACGCCGAAACACGTCTAAAATATTTTCGAGGGGGCATCTTTTTAGGGGGTCGCCGATTTTGTGGACCCCCCTGGGGGCCCCAGGCCAGGGGGGCCCCACGACCCTAAATCCCATACTTCAAATAGGAAACCCCAATTTTTATTTAATATTTGAAAAGGATATAAAATTCTAAGACTTTTGGTGCAAACCGAAAGTCGATATCGTTTTTCGTTTTCGATACATCGAAGGTCAAAGTTCGATATGGACCCTTCTTCAAAAATCCGTAACTCCCCTTTGAATGGTCCGAATTGAAACAAGACGGAGAACCCCCCTACGCGGAAACATAGGGGCAAACGTACTTGAAGACTTTTAAGGCCTAAAAGTCATGTCAAATTAAATTTCAGGTATCGGCGCCAAAACTACCGTAAAATGCTTGCGTCTAAAATTACTTTTCACCTAAAGTTTGTTCAATTTGGATAATTTTAAGGGGCGCTGCGAGTTTTTGAAAATGAGTCTGTTCTGACCTTTGACCTTCGCTGTATCAAACGCAAATCGAGATATCGACAAGTGGGTTGCGCCAAAAGTCTTATAATTTCGTTTCCTTTTGATTGAATATCACAACATAGGGGGTGCCGTGAAAAAATTGGAGTTGGGGTGGTTCCCCCCCCCCCCCCCAAATTTTAATCCCCAAAAGATGCCCCCCTCCAAATAAGGGAACAGGTATTTTAGCGTTTTTCCACATTCGCGGCCGTTGACGAGAATTTAGACTGGCTCCCTTCTATCTTACACACTCTGTAGAATGCTGGAGAAAGAGAGTCCTATTCATTGACAAATTAACCAGGATCGACGGACGAACGCGCAGACTCTCAGTACTTTCTGCGTATTTTAATGAAAGGCGTGGAGAATAAAAAAAGAGGAAGAAGAGAGAAGTAGTGTTCCAGAATAGTCAGGAAATCCAAACCAGAAAAAAGATTGCAGTAAAACAAAAACAGAATTCTAGGTTCTAGTCTAGGTTCATGTTGGATTCAAAGCTCCTTTGATTTTTGTACATGCAAAATGATGACTCAAGCGCATGGCTGGTTGCATACACGCTTTTAATGAAGGCGGGCGTGAGCACCTGCTTAAAGAGTGGAATTACTTGATGAGCAGCTCATTGATGTTAGAGGTCGTTTCAGAAGTGTAGGCGCACCTAAACCGACAATTTTTGGAATCTTCCAATATTATTTCTCATATTACATAATAAAATGAATGAAAATGAGTTTGAGAGTTGGCTTTTCACTGAGGAACGCTTCAAAAGCAAAAGTTAGAAGTCAAGGGCATGTTTTTATTTTTTTAATTGAAGGATTGAAAATTGAAAATTCGCCATAGATTAGGTACAGTCAAGGCGCCTCTGCACTTCTGAAACAACCTCCACATAGAAATGAAACTTTCTACAGATTTTTCACTCTTTGAGAGTAGGTATTACTGCTGCTATTTTCTGCTTACTTGCACAACTCAAGACAACAAATGATTAGTGGCAAATTTTCTGAACTCTTGGTTTTGAGCCGTTTGAAACTTCTGAGAACAATTTTATCAAACATGCTGACTTTAGGAACTTGATTTTTAAGCACACTAGTAATACTTAGAGATGAAACTCAAAAAAAGTTATAACTCAATCTGAAAAGTCATTCTCATGAGTGTCGACAATTTTTAGTTTTATTTTCAATTGATTTTCATGGAGGATGAACTTTCACCATAACTCCCGAATAGGCCAGTCGTCGCGTCGTCAAAAAAGGCAAAGAAAGGAAGTAATTGCTGGAAAGCTGGAAATTTTTTTAAAACGTTTCTTATGACCTCAGGAATCACCACCTAAGTTTGCACCATTTTTCCGACACGGCTAACCGCCGCCATATTGGTTTTTCCAGCCAAAAATCGCTCTTTTTTCGGTTTTTCACTTGTATCTCGGCTATTAATGGTTTTTGACCAAAATACCTCAGTATGAAAAGAAAGTTAACGGTATGTTCTATAAAAAAGGTTCTTACCAATTTTCTTCAAAGATAATTTTTCTCGGAGTTATGAGCGGTTCAAAAATCGGGTTTTCCGCAAAGTTTCCCAAATACCCGTTTATCAGCGGCAGAGAGCTCAAAATTACCTCGTAATAACTGAGCTATGAGAAAAATCAATTTTTTGTCACTCTATCATAGTAAATAACTTCTCGGAGAAGAGAGGGGGATGCCAAGTTCGGGGGGCCCTCCCCCCCTCCCAAATGTTAGGGGAAAATATAGCCCAAATAGGGGCTAACCCAGAATGAATTCAACCAGAAGCTTTTATGGCTGGAAATTGTTTATTGGTACTATCTAAGTAACATGTAAAAAGTTCGAGAAAATCCGAGGACAGGAAGGGGGTTTTGCCCCTCCCCCCCCCTCCCCCCCGAATTAGAGGATTTATATACGTCTTTTCACACGGTTTTCCTCAATTTGCGTCCAAGCAACCACTTTAACGCTAAAATTTGACTCAACCAATTTTAAAAAGGATTAAATTCCTACCATATGAGTTAATCAGATCAAAATTTCATTCACTGAGCGGTCGGAAAATAGCTGACTTTTATTTCGTGGAAAATTGCAAATTCGTGGAAAAAAACTCGTTTTCTGCGATTTCTCGAGTAATTGAAAGTTCGCAGCAACTACTGTGGAATAATCGTATACTGGGCTTCAAATGAGTATTATGGAGGTCTATATTGAGTATAGTGGAGGTGCGAAGGGAGAGGACCCACCTCCCCCCTGACCCCACTCTTAATACAGACTGATTAGAGAGAAAATGCTCAATAAATCGGTGAAATAGTTCACTGTCTCTCTTCATTTGCAACGCATCAAACATCGTGAACGTATTGTGTCGTCCTGTGTTTGACAGCGGACGACTATGAGAGAGAGATTGAGGATTAAGAGGTCAATCCGTGAGTCTAGGTAGGTATTCTTTTCCCTTGGTGAACCATCCTCATGAGGTGGCATCCGGGTCGTTTGTGTTCATCCACTCCTGAATTTGAAAATAAGCTCGACAAGAGTGATATTAGACGAGTGATGTAGTTTCTTTAACATTAGACGTCAGTGAAATGAGTAAACCTTTTTTAAGTTTGACGGAAGTCTATGTTGAGGCGACTTTTTCTTAAAGAGATGAAAAAAAAGAACCTCTACCTCTAGTGTGTCGTATATTTATTGCCTGCAGCAAATTGAAGAATCATCAATTTACTTGCATTTCCAATATCCGAATGGGGTTTTTCGGGGCACAAAATACATCTGGTTGTTTTTGCAGCTCTTTGTTAGTCACAAGTAATAGAAAAACGGAAATTTTTCTATTCCAAAACTGTGTGATGTAGAGTCACAACCTGTGAAAGCATGGAGGATGCTTGCAAAGATTGGCTCCAATTTTACGTATATGTCATGTACCACGAATGGTGTTTTTGACGTTGAATGTCATTTTTTAAGTGCAATCGAAAACTACCATCTAAGGATCTATGGAGCAATAACAAAAGTAGATCTGATCTTCGCCAATTATACGATGGTATCATCCATGGAACATGATTTGAAGCCTTCGTTGATAATGTCTACGTCGCCACACCACCTTTAGCGTAAATGACACGGAAACCTACCATTGTTATAATGCTTCACCGATCAGCCGAATGATTTGATTCTTACTTGTAGGATTTAGCAAAAAAATTGTCCTCCTTTCCAGTAAATGGTCTTTGGCGATAACTTGATCAAAAGTGTGGATTTAGCTGTCATGCTTCGTTTTCGATCATGAGTGCACAGACGGTTGAAGTATCTACATCGTATCCGTCAAACATAACTGTCGCTTCTCCATACTTAGACTTCGTACAATATATGTTTGATTCAGATATAACCATAATTGATTACCAAGAATTCATGGACTCTATGTTCCCCTTGGGGGAAGAGGGTGTCGGTAGTTGATCCCAAAAAACGTAAAGTCCAAAAATGAACAAGACGTTTTTTGCCGAGAAACAATGAACTATTTCACCGATTTATTGAGCATTTTCTCTCTAATCAGTCTGTATTAAGAGTGGGGTCAGGGGGAGGTGGGTCCTCTCCCCTTCGCACCTCCACTATACTCAAATATAGACCTCCATAATACTCATTGAAGCCCAGTATACGATTATTCCACAGTAGTTGCTGCGAACTTTCAATTACTCGAGAAATCGCAGAAAAACGAGTTTTTTTCCACGAATTTGCAATTTTCCACGAAATAAAAGTCAGCTATTTTCCGACCGCTCAGTGAATGAAATTTTGATCTGATTAACTCATATGGTAGGAAATTTAATCCTTTTTAAAATTGGTTGAGTCAAATTTTAGCGTTAAAGTGGTTGCTTGGACGCAAATTGAGGAAAACCGTGTGAAAAGACGTATATAAACCTCTAATTCGGGGGGGGGGGGGGGGGAGGGGCAAAACCCCCTTCCTGTCCTCGGATTTTCTCGAACTTTTTACATGTTACTTAGATAGTACCAATAAACAATTTCCAGCCATAAAAGCTTCTGGTTGAATTCATTCGGGTTAGCCCTTATTTGGGTATATTTTCCCTAACATTTGAGGGGGGGAGGGCCCCCGAACTTGGCATCCCTCTCTCTCTCCGAGAAGTTATATTACTATGATAGAGTGACAAAAAATTGATTTTTCTCATAGCTCAGTTATTACGAGGTAATTTTGAGCTCTCTGCCGCTGATAAAAACGGGTATTTGGGAAACTTTGCGGAAAACCCGATTTTTGAACCGCTCATAACTCCGAGAAAAATTATCTTTGAAGAAAATTGGTAAGAACCTTTTTTATAGAACATACCGTTAACTTTCTTTTCATACTGAGGTATTTGGTCAAAAACCATTAATAGCCGAGATACAAGTGAAAACCGAAAAAAGAGCGATTTTTGGCTGGAAAAACCCATATGGCGGCGTTAGCCGTGTCGGAAAAATGGTGCAAACTTAGGTGGTGATCCTGAGGTCATAAGAAACGTTTTAAAAAATTTCCAGCTTTCCAGCAATTACTCCTTTCTAAAGTACCTGACGACTGGCCTAGAACATTAATTCTAATTTTTAATCTAATTTTCATCAGCGTTTTACACTATTGCAGCCAAATGTAGTTCTTTTCCTTTCTCACTGGTGAGACTGAGTTTTACCAACAAAAAATGAATCAGACAATGGTTATATTCTTCCATACCTCTTAAGAATGGGGTGAATAATGCAAAAAATAACTTTTCGCAGCCTCACCTAGCCATTCCGAAGATTAAAATTCAAATCGAACTCGTGTACTTTGAACATTAGATTTCTGAGCTATTTTCACTGTTTTTGGTCATTCCAGAAAGAATTTCACCAATTTATGTAGATCAACACGGGGGATTGATTTAAATACCTTTTTTGCAAGCGAAAAAATCAAACTAAGTAGAAAAAGAAAAAAATTCAGATTTTTTTTTCTCAAAAAATTCAAACCTGGCAAAAATCCCAGTTTAATGACATTAATGATTGTGGATCTTTGATTTATGGTTTCCTTTAAAAGACTGGACATGGAGAAAACTGAACCAATAGTTTTTTTCTCCCTTCCTGTAAATTGTAAGGCATTTCTTTCCTTGGTTCGGATTGCAATGCAGACAAAAAACATACTTACAATACTAAATCAAGTGTTTTTACACTATCGCAGCCAAATGTAGTTCTTTTCCCTTTTCACTGGAAAGACTGAGTTTTACCAAAAAAAAATGAATCAGACAATGGTTATATTCTTCCATACCTCTTAAGAATGGGGTGAATAATGCAAAAAATAACTTTTCGCAGCCTCACCAAGCCATTCCGAAGATTAAAATTCAAATCGAACTCGAGTACTTTGAAAATTAGGTTTCTGAGCTATTTTCACCGTTTTTGGTAATTCCAGAAAGAATTTCACCAATTTATTTAGATCAACACAGTGGATGGATTAAAATACCTTTTTTGCAAGCAAAAAAATCAAAAAAAAGAAAAAAAAGAAAAAACCGTAGACTTTTTTTTTCTCAAAGGATGCAAACCTGGCATAATTCCCAGTTTAATGACATTCATGATTGTGGATCTTTGATTCATGGTTTCCTTTAAAAAGACTAGACATGGAGAATCGCTAAGAAACATCGCTAAGAAAACCCATTGCAGTAAATTTCTAATAAATCATAGTTAACAATATAATTAATTGGTATGAGTTGAAAGAAAATTACACAAAATATTGTATGCAAACATAGGTCTATCCCTCGGGTTGTAAACAAACGCATAGAAACATTACTTTCACTTCCATCACTTACCAAAGTAAAATAAGCAATTGCCGAATTGCCAGATATGACTCGATTACTACCGATGATTGAAGGAATCAAGGAAAACACTAATCTCAGATTATAGCCCTTGCGAAATTTCGCAACAACGTTTCTTCCATATGTTAACACAACACAAAAAAACAAAACCTCAAAATCATTATGAACGGCATATTTCGCCGAGATTAAAAAAAAAAACTAGACCCCCATTTCAAACTTTAAAATTGGATGTACACAGAACACGACAAACACTCTGAAACTCGCAAAACCGATCGCAGAAACCAAAGACATCTAATACTACCTAGACTGGACATAATGCCTGCCCATTGAAACCGATCGGTATGCAACTACGATTACAGTATGTGCTAAGTTTTTCGGAAATACATTGATTTAAATGGGAAAATGACTTTTTTGACAAATAATTAAAAATACTAAAAAAAATATTTTTCCATAAAACTTGGTACCGTTTGAAAGCTCATGATATGCAGATTTCGGTTCGGGCCGGTTTTATACCGTTTTTTCAATCGTAAACATTCTACAGAGGCTCAAAGTTAGGTCAATTTTCCTCGATTCTACGGGGTGTTCCACCGATTCGGTACCCCGCTGAGACAACCTACATAGCTGTATATACTCAATTTTACGTAATCTATGTTATGATTAAAGTTATTTGTTTTGTGTGTCTCAAATTTATCGCATAAATTTTATTTTTTTGAGCTGTAACCATTCAAAAAAAGTACAAAGAAAACAATTTTATGAAACACCCTGTAGAAAATCTGTAATCTTGGATGCGGCGTAGCCAGGCGCAACATGCGATTTTTGTCCCACCCCAGGTATTCACTTTCCCCGCCCTAAAATCGGCCTTATGTCCAGTCTAGATAGTATTAGAAGTCTTTGGGAGAAACCAAACCCACCGAGACAAAAGCGAGGTGACGAAAGTCGAAGAACCAATCGACAATCTACAATAGACATCGAGATATACAGAGGAGACTCCATGAGATAACAACGAACACAATAAATAGAATGTGAGCCACTCAAGGCCACTCGCAATCTACAGCCACCTAGAGTCCCTATATATGATATATGAAAGAGTCTCGCCATACGAGGTTCCATCTCTGATTGGCTGCTGAAATGTGAAGAAGAATAAGGGGTCTATGAAGCCTGGAGGCGCGGCTCTTGTTTACATCTTCATGGAGCCACCTTCATTGCTGCCCTGCTTTGAGGAAACTTTCGGCATTTTTAGCTTGTACTGATGAAATTTGAATTAGAAATTGATGAAAATATGTTCAGAACAGAATAAAATTCACGCATTACTTTTAAAACAGGTAGTGAAGCCAACGGGTATTGGAGGTTAGGTTGACCTAACAAAGATTACTTACACACGAATATATGTATTGGTAATCTTTGGCGGGAAGATCGTTGGATAAAAATGTAAACAAGAGGCGCGCCTCCACGCTCCTCAGACACCTTCTTCTTCCTCACTTCTGTTCAAGTGTCTTGACTCTTTCACACTGAAAAAACGGTTCGGGTAATACGCAAGAAAAGTTCGTGCGTAGAGCATGAACTCGTCGGGAAGTATGTGAACACTGCGGAGGTTCGGGCTTGACGACCGAAGTGGTTCGGGTGCATCACCCGAACCCACTTCGTGCGTATTACCCGCACCACTTCGTGCGTATTACCCGAACTCTTCATGCTCTACGCACGAACTCTTCGTGCTTATTACCCGAACTCTTCGTGCGTATTACCCGAACTCTTCGTGCGTATTACCCGAACTCTTCGTGCGTATTACCCGAACTCTTCGTGCGTATTACCCGAACTCATTTTGCTTCCCTTTATCGGTTATTCCTTGTATTCCTTTCCACAGTAACAATAGAATGCATAAAAAGACATCAAATACATCACTTACTAGACACAGGTTTAAAAGAGGAACACCATATTACCAAATTTAACACGCATATTATCACTCTCACAGCTTAGTAAACATAACACTAATACGAATGAATATAAGGCGGATTCACAAACAAATCTTGAATAAGCTCAGAACTTTTCAACACGTCCAAATTCGAACTGCGAACGAAAATTTAAGTAGGGATCGAATTACAAAAATAATTTATTAGAGCATTTAAGTATACCGACTTAGCGGAAAAAATATGAGGGACCAGGACACGTCGTAACGTAAAACAAACCACAGTGAAAACGTATGCCGGCGAGTACGACTGACTGACATTTCCTTATACTAGCTCTTACACACAGATATTTATGTTTTTATTTGAAGCTCTTATCGAAATACCGTCGTGATTAATTAACTTGACACCATACTACTAATTAAACTGAATTTAAAGCCGCCAACTTGCTTTGAATCACGGAGTTACGCGCTAGACCGACCGACCGAGCGAGCGTTCAACAGTTAACTGCCGCTTTATTGTTGCGTGTTTGACCACCTAGAGCGCGGAGCAAGCAGTGTTCACGCGTACTAGCCGAAGCGGTTCGTGCTCTACACCCGAGCCATGGCAAATGCTGTACGATAGTGTTTCCGCGAACCGCTCGGCGGACACGCCCGATGCTGGTTCATGCGGGCCACTGGGTGCGTTCGCACGATACGCATGAACCGCTCGGGTGTATAGCGCGAACTCAAGGTATACGAGCGGTTCGGCCGCCGAGCCCGAGCCGATTTTTTTCAGTGCATATACATATAGGGACTCTACAGCCACCCACGTAAATACACAGGGTAAGCAACACACAATGCAGAAAGCCTCAATCTTCACGAAGCATAAAGACCCTCTAGTGCTCAAATTTATATTCGGAAGCACAGAATCAGTGACGTCACTGATGCTAGATATATCTCGAAAGTCGAAACCCCTTAAACTTATGGGAATCGAAAAATAGCAATCGAACGTGCGATTTTCAGGGAAATTCGTTTCGATTATTCGATACAAACAACAGACTTAAAGGGGGCAAAATGGCGGCTGGGTGGCCGACCCACTACAATAAACGTACCTAGAATTAGGTACGTTTAAAAACTTTGGGTCTAAATTGCGCAACAGAGCAAGGTCTTTTCAAAGAAAACCACGCATTTTCCAAAAAATTTTTTAGGACAATTCGATATCCGGCCCGGAGGACCAAATGTTGTGGCCGGGTGACCTGGGAAAAGGACACTTTCAAAGACTTATTAATATTCTATGGAATAAATATTCCTTCGAAAGTGTCCTTGGAATTGGCGTAAAACGCACTGATGGCGAGTTACGCGATGAAAAGACCCAACTTGGAGATTGGGTCTTTTTACGCTTGGATGCGCATAAAAAACCCCAGGAGATTGCTCCTTCGGGCTTAGCTAGGTTTGGACACCTAATCGGACATGTCTTTGGACAGACGAGTTGGGTGACCTTGGAAAGTCAAGACAAACCGTATGGAAACGGTTTGCCGGTGTCGCTTGGAGACGATCTTAAAGAGTAAAGAAAAACTAAAGGAAGCGCATGGAGACGCTGGGTCGGCTTGGAAACCGTCTAGGCGCTTGGAGACGCGGGACGGCTTGGAGACCGTAAATTACGGGGACTTGGGATTTTACCGGAGGTTTGGAGGCCTCAGAGCTTTGGAAGGCCCATTGAACGAAGAGAGGTATGGAGGCCTCTTTGAGTAGCGAAGACTGCAACAGTAAGAGCTATGGAGGGCTCACTGTATGAATACAAGAGCTTTGGAGGGCTCACGGCATGACAAGTGCAGGGCAGGACTTCAACTCACCAAATAGAGTAGGTAGACAGCAGTCAGCAGGCAAGTGACAGGTGGACAGTGCATAGAGCGCGGCTGGCGAGAAGGTGGCGAAGCTTCGCGGTGAGGCGCGAGATTTGAGCTACCACTGTTGGCGCGGGATTCAAACAGTGGCGCCAACAATTATTTTAAGGGGGGTTTTGGGCCCCTTCCTTTCCTCAAAATTTGAAAATTTTAAACGATAACGACCCAAACCCCTGCTTTGTGATATACCGTTAAAAAGGTCGTTACAAGCCGAACATTTTGGTGCAAACCGCGGCTCGATATCGTTTTTCGTTCTCGATTAATCGAAGGTCAAAGTTTCATATCGTTCATATCATACATTTGGTCGATATGAAACTTTGACCTTCGATTAATCGAGAACGAAAAGCGATATCGAGCCGCGGTTTGCACCAAAATGTTCGGCTTGTAACGACCTTTTTAACGGTATATCACAAAGCAGGGATCTGGGTCGTTATCGTTTAAAATTTTCAAATTTTGAGGAATATGACCCTCCCCCCCCCCCTGTAGGGTCTGAAAATCGCCGACCCCAAGAAAAAAGGTACCCTTTGAAATAATGGGACCCGTGTTTCAGGGTTTTTTGAAATTTGAAGTCCTTTCTTTTTTACAGCCTTTTCAAATTTTCAAATTTTTAAAAAAAAATTTGGGGCTCAAAACCCCCTTAAAATAATTTTTTTTTGGAAAATGCGTGGTTTTCTTTGAAAAGACCTTGCTCTGTAGAGCAATTTAGACCCAAAGTTTTTTCAATTCGGACCATTCAAAGGGGAGTTACGGATTTTTGAAGATGGGTCCATATAGAACTTTGACCTTCGATATATCGAAAACGAAAAACGATATCGACTTTCGGTTTGCACCAAAAGTCTTAGAATTTTACATCCTTTTCAAATATTAAATAAAAAATTTGGGGTCCCCATTTGAAGTATGGGATTTAGGGTGGTGGGGCCCCCTGGGGGCCCCCCAGGGGGGTCCACAAAATCGGCGACCCCCTAAAACTTAGATTCCCCCTCGAAAATATTTTAGACGTGTTTCGGCGTTTTATGAAATTCGAAGCCGTTCGCGAGAAATTCGAGATGGTACATATTTTAATCAACACCCTGTATATGGTGTTAAACAAGTGAGGTAAGTTAATTAAATGGGCTCATTGTTGTTTGAGGGCTCAACAAAACAAGAGTCGATAGTCACCTCGCCTACTGTTGAATGGCGGGCAATGAACTTTGTTCTTATGAAAATGTACCTGAAATTTCGCTCTGAAGTCGTAATTTTAATTAATTAAGGTTTATAATTCTAACGAGAAACCGATATTTTGCACAGAAAGAAAAAAACAAAAAAACAAAACAAAAACGAAAACGAAGAAAACGATCATTATAACCGTGAACAGACAAATTCTCATGCGAGCTTGCTATGGCTACCATGTTAAAACCAGCAAAAGTACTGACAACTTTCAAATTCCTCTCGCCGACTTGATTTATAAGAAGAACCGAGAAACTAAATTTTTTTTTTGCTCGATCGATACGTGAAATCTGGCAACGTAGCATTTTGACTATTTAAACAGATGAAATACATCGAGCCATATTGGGTGCACAATGAATACCACCGAAGTCGACTTTTTACATGGGGTTTAACGGACTAATTGCAACGTAGTTGCCTGGTTCACGCTGGGGCACACCCTTCTCATATTATGACAAAAAATAACATCCGGGAAACAGGCCCGTCGAAACTGCGATTTGTTGTTTTTGGTTTTTTCTCCCTCATGCCTTACCAGAATCTAGATTTATTAGAAATTAAACAAATTGCCTTTTAAGATACCTAGCCTCATTTTATAAAAAAATCAATCATTAAACAATTGCTCAAACTATAGGAGGCGTCATCGTCGGGGGGTCGAAGTTTTGGAGAGGGGGGGGGGGATTGAAAGTGATAACCTATCTTTTATTTATATCAGCCTAGTAAAACCTATACACATGAGTGCGCGTGTTTAAAATTGGTGTGAGTATCAGAAGCACTGTATAATGATGAGTAGACTGATTATTTGCGTGTCAGAAGGACGGTAGTAGGTTTACTGATTACTTGCGTTAGCAAAAAAAAAGTCAAGCCCCCTCCCCCCAACTCCCTCTAGGCCACCTATGTATCAAGCGTTTTGAAGTACCTAAGTACTTAACTGTCTTTTTTAAGACAACTCTTGATGATGCTATACTTTTAAATCTTTTGAAATCCTAACACATCCTGTTTTGGATCTGACATAATGGTAAACACTTAGCTTTGATAAGAGCTTTCTTCATACCTTGCCTATGTTCTAGTAAGTTGATTCAAACAATCATTTTTGTGCTTTCACATTTTACTCTACTTAAGTTCTTCCTCAACTTCTTCTGATGCTGCCAACGATTTAAACTATGTGAGTAGTTGTATCACACAACCCAAATTTCATGAATATTTGTAAATCTATGTACAATGCATATTTTCAACGTAAAAGATAAGTCTTTTGTGGGTCCTATCCCCGTTGTGAGAGAGATGCTCCCTCCTTGTTTTCAATTGTGATCTATGAGGGCTGAAGTGCGTGAGTGAAGCTCCAAAATCACCTTATTTTATTGTATATTTGTGACTGCTCTCTTGACGCAAGAAAACTATATTATTATAATGATTACACTCCTTTAAAAAAGGAGTCAGTTTAAATTCAAATATTTGGACAATTAATTAGTAAAAACTTGGAGTAAGTATTAGCATGCAATAGTTTCTCTACTTATTCGGATAAAAAAATGAGAAAGTAAAAGCAAGAAAACAACGGTAGATGTGCTTAAATGCAAAAAGATGTACACCTTATGTACATCCTGTGCCCTCATGCTGCACAAACGACATAATCTGATTTTTATTAGTCAGACGTACGCAGTGGCGGCTCATGCGATATAGCAACTATGCAATTTTTCCATTTAAACTTAGGTAAAATAATCGATTCTTGAAAGGGCTGTCAGTCTGCTGGAGAATCGATTTTTTTTACATTAGTCTGAATGTGGGGGGGAGGGGGAGGGAGGCACTGTTGTCAAATTGCACGAGCCATCACTGGTCAGCTGTAATGGATAATAAAAAGTCCAATCCCAGAGGCTGCTCGTTCAAAGTGGCAACTATGATTTTTTGCCATTTTAAATCGTGCAAATAATCAATTCTAGGTTAGGAGGGGGCAAATCAGCTTGCTTCGACCCTAAAAATCGATTATATTACATAGGTTTAAATGGAGAGAAAACCTTGCTACCATGCTCAAGCCCCGTCGGGCCGTCGCGTCGCGTCGACTCGTGAGCTGCGAACGCTCTGTGAGTGATCCGTTGAAATCTCCTCTTTGCACATCCATAGAAAAGAATCGACTTTCTGACGGTTCCAAATTAGCCTTCAAATAATCGATACTTTTCCATGGGCTCAAATTGGAGGAAAAACTATGACCCAGTGTTTGCAAGCCACCACTTGTATAACCTCATTGCTATTTACAGATAATGTCTGAAAATCCCATCGTAACGACCAGTTATGGAAAGTTGAAGGGCGGAAATGGCCTATCAAGAGGAGGGAAGAAATATTCATCCTTTTCTGGAATTCCGTACGCTGAGCCACCTGTTGGCTCTCTAAGGTTCAAAGTAAGTATGACACCTAGTACCTACGTCTTACATTCATAAACATATGTATACATATTTATTTACGAAAAAGAATGAAGTAAGCATCTAAAACGTTATAATGTGTCTGAAACATTCAACGTTAATCAGAGTCTAATTTTACTAAGTTTTACTGTTTTAGCTTAATCATCCGCCTACAATTTCACTTCACCATCGCAAGATGATTTTAAAAATTCTATCAGTTTTCACTAAATTGACCTGAATTTTACTTACGTAAATTTCAATTGCGTCTTTTTCGCGAAAACTTCAAAATATTAGAAAAAGTATGAGTTCTGAGTAGAAACCAAGGCAGAATTTATAATCAACGGGTCAAAATAGATCAACACTCTATGTTGCGGCAGTTTCCTGCCCTTTAAAATGTTTCAACGAGGTTAAATATTCATTAAACATCGAGCTTTGATTATTGACCTTCTTCTTCTCATTTCATTTCTTTTCTTTTTTCGTGAGTTCTTATCTTTATATATAAATCTCAGTTAAGCTAACTGACTGACTCACGTATGATCAACGTATGTAAGTACCTCGGTAACGGTGGGGGTAACGGGTCTGATACTTTCCATATCGAAGAATGTTTACTTATATGAATAGGTGCAATAAGAAGGGTTTTTTTTTCTGCGCGCCATTTCCGAGGAGTTATCGCGGTCTAAAGGGGTCGTTTTTCCCATAAGGACAATGGGTGCGAGAGAGAGTGCGAGTGCGACAGACGATCTCCGTTGCCGGAGCTGCAAGTGACTATAGGATTCGTCCGTATGCGGCTTTCTTTGTTTGAATTTAGAATAACAGCGCCGCAATGGTGCAACGCGCATAGCAACCAAGCAACCATTGGGTTGCTAACGCCGTTTTTCGGTTTGAATTGTCAGCTGTTGAAGCGTTACGTAATTATTAATACAGCGATATTTGCGTGGAGAGCTGGAATTATTAATATACAAATCCCGTAAGAAGAGGTGAAAGAATTTTCTTTAAAAAAAATGGTGGACAAAAAAATAAAAGAAAACAAGCGGGTATATCAAACCCATTCGTGTTAGAATACATTGTTAAATCCCCCCGTCTACCTTGAAGCGCAATGTCTTTGATAGACGTACCCATACGAATTCTATGATATGGAGGGGGCACCACGATTTTTGGGTAGGGAGGGAAGGGGGTCTCATCCAAAGTAATAAAGATTAATTCAAACAGCACAGCAGCTTTTTATCTAAACTCGTTCAATAGTTAGCCGAGGGGGAGGGGGGGTACCCCGATTTTTGGGTAGGGGGGAAGGGGACTACAAAAAAACGAAAAATAATTCGAAACAATGAATATTGGCCAAAACTGCAACTTTTATCTCAACTCGTTCAAAAGTTAGACTAATATGATGCACGGGGTCGGGGGGTGGGGGTTGAACTCCCCCAAAAAGTTGTCATCCAAAAAATGAAGATTATTAATCCGAACAGCAGCTTTTTATCTCAACTCTGTCAAAAGTTAGACGGGGTGGGGTACGGTGGGGGGGGGTTTCAATGGTAGAGACAGATGTAAGAGAATTCCTCTGGGTTGCGCTACACGCCTACACGTATAGGCAAGTACAGGACTTTTTCTTTCTCTCTCTGGCCCCTGTGTGAACGTATGAGTCAGAAAATGATAGCGTAGGAAGTTCGCTCTAGACTTTAGGGCCTATCATCTCTCAAGTCATTTAAAACGCGCGCGGTTTAATGGGGGTGATGTCGTGTTAGAGCTCAGTCATAACGTATAGATGGCTCAGGATTTAACACCATAAGATTGTACGGGCGTCTTAGTGATTGTAAAACTTTGTCTTTAACCCTTCACTGCATGAAGTTCCACCGGTGGAACAAATTCGTCAAACGCTCATATACAATACAGGTTTTGAGATATGCCTTTGGCGCATGGTGGGTCAACGCGGGAGAAGGTATGTTTTGAGCTCAAAAAAAAAAAAAAAAAAAAAAAAAAATTGGCTGAAAGAAAACATCATGCAGTGAAGGGTTCGTGATCGAAATCATGTCAGGGGGGAAATTTGCCCCCGTATCCAAACTGACCACATTTTTATTATTTTTATAAAGTTTCCGGCATTGGCTTTTTGAAAAATCCAATTAAAGTAAAAAAAAAAAAAAAAAAAAATTGAAAATTTAAAAAAAAAAAAAATAAAAAAAATTCCCGCCATTTCTTATGGTGTTATATCACTTGTAAAAAACGAGTAAAAAATAGAAAAAAGAGAATTTTGACCGAAAAACCGTCAAATTATTTTTTTCACTATTTTTCCCATGTATTTGACCACTTAATACATTGAAAAATCCACATTTGCTTGAAAAAAAAAAAAAAAAAATCATGCAGTGAAGGGTTAACAATGTAAAAGAAGAAAAATAATGAAATTTATTTTAATTTTCGGAAGGCATAATACGGTATACATGTAAAGAGGTCGAGGAGTGACCCACGAAAATACAATCAGTTTTTTGTATGGATCCTCCCTCCCTTTCCTCCCCTAAAGAAAATATGAAATGGTGCAACTGATATTTTCCATGGGAGGCTCGGAATTTTTCCGGTATGCTACCTCCAATATACTCCTCATTTCCCTCTCCGAGCTAAATGATGAAACCAAAAACAGCGTAACTTAAACTTAAACATATTCACGGGAAACGGCTGATTCAATTTGTCATTAGTTATAAAAGTCAGCGTAGGGGAGAGGGAGGATTATTTGGGGTACTCACCAAGGTTTGTCCTCATCCTGTTTTCTTGACTGTTGAGCGTATATTTTATTCCTGCTCATTCTACATTAGTTTTTTTTTTCTAAATTTTAAATTTTTACGTAGCATTAAATTGTAATTTTAAACAGTTTTTTTTTACATCATTGTTTCAAAATTATTGGTCCAAAAACTTCAATAATATTCTGTCAAGAATAATATTCATAAGGAAAAAGCGCTAAATCTGTAAATCCCAGGGTGCGGGATGTGGATGGTGGGAGGGGAGGAATGGTTGGGAGAAGTTGGTGAACACATGTTATAAGTGTCAAAACCAATTTTCGACAAAAAGAGCCAAAACTTACGACCCGATTGCAGAAAAAAACCCAAATTTAAACCTGTAAAACCCATACATTTGAGCTCCCACACTTTTGCAATAAGCAAATCAAAATTTTGAACTCGGAAGTGGTCATTTTACCCTTTGTAAGGGGAAGACTTGCCGTGCGAAGCACGGGTGTACAGCTAGTTTCTTATAATATTGATCTCCTTCCTTTTCGATTTTAAGCCACCAGTCCCGCACAAAGGGTGGAAGGGAGTTCGTGATGCTTTGAAAGAGGGCAATCCGTCCATACAGGTCACTATGAATTTTCGTAAGAAACTGGCCAAAGTATCGGAAGATCATACCAAGGCGGGACCCATCTCTAAAGATGACAATTGTATGGAGCTCATTGGAGATGAAGATTGTTTGTACCTCAATGTATTCAGTCCGCAGGTAAAAGAAAAATAAATTCCCACGAACTTTTCTCCTCTATAGGTAAAAATTGCATGAACTTTTTTGCTCGTAATCTTTTTATCATCATTTGTTTCAGAAAAAGCATTGATCACCTAATGATTTTGGGAAGAAAGTAAAGAAATAAAAAATAGGTACATCCGTTACCCCGTTTGGGAAAAAAAAAAAAAAAAAAAAAAAAAAAAAAAAAAAAAAAAGTTCCATGAAATTCCGGAACATCTTAATACTCGTACAACCCTTCCCTTCCCTAGCGCGTTTTTAGCGCGTTTTTAGCGCGTTTTTAGCGCGTTTTTAGCGCGTTTTTTCCGTTCTTTCTGACAATGAGTAGGAAGTACGTTTCGTACGTACTAAACGTACCTCAACCGTTCTTTCGTCCGACCGTTTCTTTCATCTTTCGCTTATTGGGGTCAAAATACTACTGATTGTTTTCTTCCATTTGATCCCGTGCAAATGAATCGATTATTTGGAGGATCACTTAATTCACCAGAGGATAGATTCTTTTCCACGCATAAAATACACGAATATCGATACATCTTAATATATTTAGAACCGCTATTTCCAATCGACGAAAATGAATCAAACCAATTCTTCCCCGTAGCTTGGTGAGCCACTGAAACCCGTGATGGTATACATCCATGGAGGGGCATTCTTTGTAGGATCTGGATCTTCTTCGGATCAAGGCCCCGCTTACTTGATGGACCACGACGTTGTTTTAGTGACGTGTAATTACCGACTCGGTGCATTAGGTGAGTGGGTAACACAAGGCTGATTTTTTCTTTTTTATTATTATTCGTGGAACATTTGAGATGGAACGAGCACTGAGCAGCTCTTGATCAGAGTTGACTTGTTCCGTTCTTTTTGATGGAACGCTCAAAACGCCATAGCTAATTGCAATAAAAAAAGGCAGAGTTAAGTGGCCCAATCAAAATGAACATCTACCTAGTTCAACCGGTGAGAATCAGTCAACTTCAATTTCAAGCGTGAGCCTAATTCCGTCTCTAAACATACCAAGCTGCTTCTTTGAGGTTAGGGTCGTCCTGGTATACGTACGCTTATGGCGAATGAAATATTGGTGAAATGCAAAATCGTGATTTATCCTCTCAAAACACGATTTTCAACTCTTTTACTGCTTTGGGGAAGTAACTAAGCCATAAACTTTCATTACTGACGTACTTTTCCAATTTCGGTTGAACTTCAAAAACGAACCAAATCCTCGATAACGCCGCATAAGCATTCCATAAGCTTACATGTACCAAGACGAACCCTAACCCCACTTTTTCAAAAGAAGCAGCATGGTATGAGTAGAGGCGGTATTGGTGAGCCACACTAGAGCTTGACCCTTGACTTGAGGGTCATCGATGCCGTCTGGTGAGCAAAGTGTGAGGTTATACTAGTTCAAGTCAAGTCCGAATTTTCCCCAACTTCATCGGGCCCCTGGTGTATTTTGATTATTTTTTAAAAAAAAAAAAAAAGGCGTCAAAGTTGTCAGATTTTCGGATAAAACTCCGTGTATTTATTGTATATTCCATCGGTGGGAAATATTCGGACTGTAGCCGTGCATCTGGTAACTCTGAAGAAACAACGTAACTTCGTTGATGTCTTGCTCGCTAAGTTACTACACTCTTCATCTGCAATACCTAGGTCGACGAATCTTTTCTTATGGGAAAGACTTTGAATCATGAGCGGTCCGTTGATTCAAAAGAGAGATAGTAGAGCATGGGCGTTGTGGCTGATCCAGAAATCTTTAAAGGGGAATCCAAGGCCAAAAGGGCGAAGGGGGGGGGGATTTCCCAACAAAAACCCCTTCGAAGAAAGTGTACAATTTTGGCTCAAGAGAGAGGGGATGCTAAAGCCCCTTAGCCCCCCTTGAATCCGACTCTGGCTTTAGGATGATCGATGATTTTTTTTAACTTATTTTTTTGCTCATCAAGGATTATCGTGGTGAGGACCGTCTTTTTTTATCACAGCAAACCAGTCTGAAATGTCTCTTCGGCTCTTTCTCAAGAAAGTAAAGTACCGTTTTTTTTATTTATTTTTTTTTTTTCATTTTTTATATCTACTTCATTTATAAATATATATATTTTTTTCTTTGCCAGGTTTCTTAAATTTAAATCTAGAGGGCGCAGCCGGCAACATGGGTTTGAAAGATCAGACGCTGGTTTTAAAATGGGTGAAGGAAGAAATTCAGAATTTTGGTGGTGATCCAAACAACGTGACCATTTTTGGGGTGAGTGCAGGGGGCGCGAGTGTGACTTACCTCATGGTATCACCTTTATGTAAGGGCCTCTTTCACAAGGCCATCGCTCAAAGTGGAGCTCTGCTAAGCGAATGGGCGTTCATGAGAGACCACTGTGAACTAAGCTCGAATCTCGGAAAATGTTTGGGCTCCAATGCGACGAACGAAGAGCAACTCCTCGAATATCTGATGACTGTACCAGCGGAAAAATTTGCCACCCTCCAAAATGACGTATTTCCAAAAGAGCGCATTGTTAAAGGATATAATTGGGCGTTTTTGCCGAGCATTGAAAGCGTTGGTGAAAATAGATTTTTATCCTGTGATCCATACGAGCTAGTTGCAAATGGGGGTATGGCCGACGTACCCTTCATAACAGGGTTCTGCTTCCAAGAAGGATTCAGCGCCGATTACAGTAAGTAGTTACTATATTTATTGGAATTTGTGATATATCTGGAAATACCGTGCGTGCTGGCCGTTTAAACTCATGCTCATGCACAGGGTCGAAATGCGAAAATTTAACCACATTTCGCCAGGCCGTGTCACAGAGTACCGAAACATGGACATTTCCGGATATAATAAGGTTTTGTTTCCTCTTTGCTTTATAAAAATGGAGCTGTTGCAAACTTTTGCTACAGGCTTAATAATATAGTTGATGATGGGGTAAAACCCTGTAAAAATAACGATTAACGCACTAAAAAATCACGAAATTCACTCCCAAACTCACAAAGTGCTTTTTAACGCGAGACCGTAATGGCAGCTGGGGCCGCGGTTTGCATTAAGTTTCCCTATCTTCAATCAGCGCCATCTACACGAGGTGTTCTCGCAACACCACACAAGAAGAAGAAGAATCATACATACAATTGCCATTAGATTTAAGCGGCCTCGGCCGCCATTACGGTCTCGCGTTTAAAAGCTTCTTGTGAATTTAGGAGTGGACTTTGTGATTTTTTAGTGCGCTGTTCGTTATTTTTACAGGGTTTTACCCCATGATCAACTATTAATAAGCTTGTAGCAAAAGTTTGCAACAGCTCCATTTAGTTTTGATATTTTCTCGTTAAAAAAAAAAAAAAAAAAAAAAAAAAAAAAAAAAAAATAATAAATTGACTCATAAAAATTAACAATTAATAATTTAAAGCTCTAAAATTAATAATTTTACACGATTTGAAGGTATCTATCTTACCATATATTGTCCATCGTATTTATTTTGATTCGTAAAATTTTGTCCGGGAAACTCTAAATTTCGATTCAATGTGTGTGGCCAGTACGCATTATTAGACACCCGCCGCACTATGTGGTATTTGACCAAAAAAGCTGGCAAAAACTCAAAAAAAAAAAGTCACTATTGGGAAAAAGTGTTGTGATATTCGCAATCTACATAGATTTTTGCATTAGAAACTTGTATTTAGCGGGTCTAAACTAGATTAATGCACCTAGAATCCACCAGGGGAAAAATCAGTTTTACCACCATTAAATTTAGCCTCAGCACGAGACTATAATCAAAGTAAAAAAAAAGTGTTTCAAATAAAGTCAGAACAAAATTTGTGTACATGGATCGTCTTCCTGAAGGTATTTACGATCAGTTTATGCCTGTTTTATCCAATTTTAATTTGAATTTGATATTTTTTTGCTATTTCAAATTTTTTAGCTAAAAACGTAAATTTTCCGATTTTCAAGAGAACTTAAGTTCAATTATCCTGCCACATCCCGCGGGTTTATATATGAGAAATGGTAGTCTTTAGTGCGTACTAATAGGCCTTGAAGTCAGAAGTTGCGGAAAAATGCGGCTTTTCCTGGAAAATTAGTTCGAATTTTGCGTTTTTGCACGAAATTCTCGTTTTTACGTGTTGTAAGGGCTACATCGTTACAAGAGTGAAATTTGGCAACACCGTCCAAATGACTTGAAACTCAGTATTCAAGGGTACTTTTTAACGCTGAATTCATATTTTGCATCAGTTTTTCAAAATTCGAAAATCCAAGATGGCTGCCGACCGATTAGCCAAAAAATTTGTCGGCGGCCATCTTGGATTTTCAAATTTTGAAAAACTGATGTGAAATTTGAATTCAGCGTTAAAAAGTACCCCCGAATACCAAATTTCAAGTTATTTGGACAGTAGAAACAGTTTATGCCAACTTTTTCGGTCAAATACCACATAGTGCGCCGCGGCGGGTGTCTAATAATGTCTAATAATGACGGCGCGCCGTCTCACAGTGGATCGAAAAAATACATTTTCCTGACATCGTTCCAAGAACAGAAAGAAAAGATTATGAACAAAAAATGGCAAACAACTAGAGGAATGAGTTACATATCCCATTTTGCAGCATGAGTCAGACCACACGAATTTGCTACAAACTTAACTTGAAAAAATTTCGTTTTGGCGTAAAACTAGATGACGGACATAGTATAGGTCCGGCGGAGTGGTCCAACTGAAATCAAATCACTGCTATTATAACGTGAATTTACTCATCTGACAAAAATTCCTTCATACCTATATTTAACTGTGCATGTAACTATTCATGCTTCTTGTGGAATTTTGGCGCCAAATCGCCGATGAATGATGGATTTCGTCAGATTTGCACTGGACACCGTTTTGAATGTAATTATTTAGCTGACAGCAGTGATATGATTTCAGTTGAACCGCACCGTCGGACCTATACTATAACGTCAGCGAGTTTCGCGCCATTTCTGTCATTTTTAGGTTCATTTTCCGCAGCGAGCCTCAACTAATCGTTACTTTTTCTCTATCACAGAGGAAAGAGCGACGGTGAAGTTCGCCCCTTTTTGGGATACTCACCGATCTTTTCGAAACGCGTCTCAAATGATACCTTATGATGACCTAATACTTCGGTGGAAATATCAGCTGGAGTCCTCGCATGGTCCCCGAGATATAGCCCCCCCCCCAAGTTTCCCCCTAAAAATCAAATTTCTCATATATCTCGTAGGAATTTGCACCTATTTCCTTGAAAATTGAGATTAAGGGGTATTTTAACGTGTTATTTTTATTTTTGGGGTCAAAATTGTTTTGGGTCAGTTTTGAGGGGGGGTTGGGGGGGAGGTAACTTTTTTCAATTTTGTGTGTGCTGAAAGTAGCAAATTTTTGTAAAAATAGGTAAAAACTGTACACATATTTGAAAAGAGCGTAAAAAAATGAAGAACTTGAAAATTGATTTTTTTTCCGTCCGATCGATATATCTCGAGATAATCGATTTCAAAGTTCACAAGCGGCGCGGCGTTGCGTCGCGTCGTCGGCACAACTTGTGAACTTTGCGATCGATTATCTCCAGATATATCGATCGGACGGAAAAAAATCAATTTTCAAGTTCTTCATTTTTTTACGCTCTTTTCAAATATGTTTATTTTTACCTATTCTTATATACCTATTCAGCTGTTTTTAGCACACACAAAATTGAAAAAAAATTACCCCCCCAAACCCCTCCCCAAAACTGACCTGAAACAATTTTTGACCCCAAAAATGAAAAGAACACGTTAAAATACCCATCAATCTCAATTTTCAAGGAAATCCGTGCAAATTCCCACGAAATATACAAGAAATTTGATTTTTAGGGGGAAACTTGGGGGGGGGGGCTGTATCTCAGGGACCATGCGAGGACTTCAGCTGATATTTTCACCGAAGTATTAGGTCATCATAAGGTATCATTTTTGAGACAAGTTTCGAAAAGATCCGTGTGTACCCCAAAAGGGGCGAAAAACTGCCTGTTTTTGCCGTCGCTCTTTCATGAGTTTTTGTTGTTTCCATCAGTTTTTCTCGTAACATTTGACTTCAGAGCCATGTATTTCTGGCTTTGTAGCAAAAATACGCAACAGACCCATCATCGGATGAATGTGAAAATGGTTCAACGCTGTTGGCGAGATTCGTTCGTGAACGTCTCTCGTTCACCAGCGTAATATGGAAAAATGGAGAGCACTGGAGGTGTAACGGGAGGAGGCCGCGGGAAAATCTCTGTGATTTCGTCAAATTTCTGTTCTGTTTCAATTTAAAATCCGGTGTTAGAATTGAGAGAAAATTTGCGGCCAAATGCCTTTTTTTCGAATAAATTTATCATTTTTTGTTGCTGAGATTGTTGGAAACTTACTTTTGGGCTGGCCCTCGTGTTTTTAACTTTTTTGCAATACGTATCGGTATCATTTAACTAATTTTTCTCAAAATAATTTTCCTTGATTACAGTTCCGGACGTAAAGATCGCTATCGCTTCAAACTTAAAAGGAGCTTTCAAAGATTTACTGTTTCCAGCCTCACTGACAGAGGATCACATCTCGACGCTGACGAACAGAGTGAGAAAGAAATACTTCGACAATGAGGACATCCAGCACTCAAGACACTTGAATGCTATGAGAGATGTAATAAAATATATATATATATATATATATATATATATATATATATATATATATATATCACAAATTCATCATCAGTTAAATATTTTGAAAGCATGTAGAATTAATGAGTCAAACGTTGTTAAAGAATGATCGGTAAAAGCTGGTGACTTATTTTTTGTTGAAATTCATTCTGATGATTAATTATTAGTCAGATAGCATTCACACATTTTGGCGTTGCGCACATAGCACTATGCCTATGCGATGTTCGATGCATCGATGCGGTTCGTCTTCTCATGAGATGCATCGAAAAATCGATCCACATCGAAACATCGATCCACATCGATACATCGATCCACATCGATACATCGATCCACATCGATACATCGATCCACATCGATACATCGATACACATCGAAACATTGCAACTTCGATCCATATCGATCGATATTGAAGCATCAATCAATATCGACACATCAATCCGGACCTTGATTAATGTATGGTGGGATTATCGAATAAGGTTTCAATTTTCCAACCAAAGGCTCATGTTGGTCACTGTTCCGATCGATCTTTAAAATAAAAATCAAGAAATACGACATGAAAAAATCCAATGCTTGACTTTTTTTAAATAATTTTGTTGACCTCTTGGTATTTTGATGTAAATGTATGCTTTTATGCAGATCGGTTTTTCGATGCAAATCGCTGTTTCGATATTTCTATGTAAATCGCAATGATTCGATACCGATCGATGTTGCGATGTTTCGATGTAGATCAATGTTTTGATGTGGATCGATGTTTCGATGTGACTCGATGATTCAATATGGATCGATTTTTCGATATTTTTCGATTTTTTTTCGATTTTTCGATGTTTCGATACATCAGAATGAACTTCCGATTTTGGAAATCGACATGGAAGCGACTTCGATGGACGGAACCGCACACTGCACAGGCCTACATGAATGAACGCGTTACGTTTTTCAGCTTCAGCAGTTTTCACAAAACGAGACACAATGCCCTCTCCAGCAAGCTTGGATGATTCAGGCTGACCAAAATTACCGTTAAATGATAATTCTGCCTTCAGAAAGAAAGCACGCAACGGGCCCGACGCCTGATTGGTAGACATGCTCGACAGATTCTGTAGTCACAACATAAATAGAGGCTAAGTTGACTGTGATGACCTGCTGGTTACCGAATAAAATCTCTCCACAGTTTAGGCGTTTTAGCGCACCGTCTCTGTTTTATTTATTGCCTCTATAGGGTAAACCATCCAATGTTTTTCAAACATTCTTGTAGAGGTATCTGAATATACAGTAAAATTAAAGCAAGAAGCAATAATAAAATAGCCGTGATACCTAGGTATCACGGCTATTTTATTATTGCTTCTTGCTTTAATTTTTAATGTTTTTCAGGCTTTGTAATTTTTTTTTGTTTTTTTTTTTTTTTTCGTTACCGGCGAGAGCGGGCAGCAAATTTTATTTTACCTCAGTACTTACAATTGAGGCGTTTTATGTAAAAAGGGGTTCTTTGCAGTTTTGTAATTGGAAGAAAAACGCATTCAAAGTTTTGTAACTTGATTTTTACCGATCTGGCCATATCTAGATGGCTAGTTCAATTTTTTTCCTAAAACTAGGTTTATTTACGGACATAATGGCTTAAAGTTTATTAAAATCCGTGCATTTATGTGTTTTACACAATATTTTGAAGTTGACTCTTAGGAACCCCTTTTTAGGTAAAACAGGTCTCGCTGCTTTAAATATACCACCAAATATAGCAGGAAAAGATAAGCATTAGCTGATTTTCGGTAGAGATGGTCCTTATGCATGAATTTTCACCCAAAAAAAGAGGACTTTAAGATATCTCGCGGGCTTTGCCAGATATATCCAAAAATGTAGCCCAAAATGCCTTTATATGGAAATATAGCAAAAACTATCGATTGAATCGAAAAATTGATACACTTCCCATGTATCTGAAATAATTTCCAACATGAAAGATACTTTGCGTTTTTATGCTCCGACGACTCCTAATCCCTCAAAACCGCAATCTAAGTTTTCGGCGATTTTGGAGAACTTGAGACTCGCATCACAACGCCCATTTCTAATAAAGTCTCGATTCACGAAAACACCTCGCAATCGCTGAGTTTTCAAGATATTGAGCTGAGATTTTGGTGAGAGACTATTATTGATATGACAAATTGATTAAAATGTTTTACGCAAAAAGGGGTTCTTTGCCAAGAACCCCTTTTTACATAAAACGCCTCAATTACTCTATACTCTGTTCGGGATAAGAAGTCCGATAGGAAGTTAGGTAAAAACGCACTACATTGCAACGCAGCGGTTTCTCGGCTGTCGATTTTTCGCCGCTACGTCCGCTCAGGAGACTGGCCTTTTAGACCCTCTTATTTAAAAAGTGAATACCGTGAACTGACCAATTTATATAGTCTTTTGAACGCCCACTCAAAAATTAAACTTTTGCTGCTTTCGCGAATTTTGAATAACTGATTTTAAATTTAAATTCTGCTCGACGTGCACAGAAAAATGATACCCAACGGCGGTTCAAAGAGTAATTTTTCAAAGATTTTGGCATTCCAGATTGAGTGATTCTAAGAAGCTGTAATCTTTGAAACATTACATATTGAACCGCCGCTAGGTATCATTTTTCTGTGCACGTCGAGCAGAATTAAAATTTAAAGTCAGTTATTCAAAATTCGCGAATGCCGCAAAAGTTTAATTTTCGAGTGGGCGTTCAAAGGACTATATAAATTGGTCAGTTGACGGTATTGTCTTTTCAATAAAAGGGTCTAAAAGGCCGGTCCTCCTGAACGGACGTAGCGGCGAAGAATAGACAGCCGAGAAACCGCAGTGTTGCAATGTAGTGCGTTTTTACTTAACTTCCCATCGGACTTGTTATCCCGAACAGAGTATAGAGATGGAGCGTGGAATCTAACAACTTTCCATTGTTTCCATTTAGACCGTCTTCAAAGATGGAACTGTTGATGTTGGTTGTTGGGTGTGCAGTGAACATGCTAAAATTATTCAACCCGATGAAAGAAATGAAATGTACAACGTCGCAAAGTTGCCAAATTACACGCTTCATTACTCTGACATAAAACTGGGAAACTCCTCGTCCTCGATCCCTCCTCTATTCCATGCTATGATGTATGAATCACGAGTCGAGGTATGGAATAAATAATGCACCTAATTCCTCTTAAAGTAATTATATGTTTTTCGTTTCCTCCTTTCAGTTTTATGGAGACTTTTTATTCAAAATGCCGGCCATTCTGACGTTGGATCTTCTACGGGAGCAAGCTCGACAAAGTCCAACATTTTTCTACAGATTTGACGTCGACTCACCTCTTAGCCTCGGCAAACTAATAATAGCAAACGACTGCCCATTTCCAAAAGGTACTAGATACAGATAGACACTAAATATGTATATTGTATACTTTAACATTAATATCCACCGAGGTGGCCATAAAGATAAAGTAACTGAAAAATGGGCATAACTTCGAACAGCAATATTCAGAGATGAAAAGTTCGAAATAGCGGTTTTTTTTTTTTATACCTACAAGAATTAGGTTTTTGTAATAATTTCTCCACTTCGATACACTTTTCTTTGTTTCATCATGTTTGCGTTATAAGCAGTTCAAAACAGAACTCTTGCAAGGTTTTGCTGAAGGCAAATGGACAACTAATTTTGGTGTAAAATGCTAAGAAAATAACGACGAGACCCATGAAAAGGTCTGAAGCTCACTCCTCGCAGAGAAAACTTACCTCAAAGTTCAGATGGACCACCCTTATATATGTATGCACTAATGCACAATTGCGCACATTTTTCATTGGTACCCCCAAACGAAAAGAACAGTGGATTCGATTACACGGTATTGAGTGCCACCCTTCTCATCGTCCGTAATACGTACCGTACGCCACGCAAAACTTTTGTGTTGACCGGTACCACCATGCTCCTCTCTAGTAAAAAAGTTCCATGAACACTGTTCGAATTTTCCTATTGGATATGGCAATCACAGTTATTATTAATTGGAAATGGAAAGTGTACGAAAATTGAAAAATGGAACGCAGAGTTCAAAGAACTTTTTTACTTGGATTCGCTACGAAGTATGTAAGAATCAAACTTCTAGCTTATTTTTTAAAAACAGGAGCGGCTCGTAAACGTCAGAATTGGTGAGGCAACAAAAACGAAGACCTGAATAGGCACCGGGTACCCTCGCTGGTGGTGTGGGGGGGGGGGGGGGATTCTGCACGGGAAAAAAAGACTAATAGAATTTACCATCGGCATAGCTGCTTTTGGAGTCTGCTATCAAGTATGGTAAATTTTACCATCATATGTTAAATGCAACGTTCCTTGAGGTAAATTAAGATAACCTGTGGTACAATTTATCATAAGGTACGTTGTATTTACCAGATGATGGACAGATTGACCATAGTTGATAGCATACTCCAAAATCAGCTATGCAGATGGTAAAGTCTACTAGTTTTTTTTTGTTTTTTTTTTTTCCGCGTGTGACCAATTGGAAAATTGGGAAATTTCCTGGAGGGCTGATGTTTTCGGGTCAGCCGGCAGTGAAAGGAATAAAAGGGCGAGAGGAAGGGAGGAAAGAAAAACAAGAGAGAAATGAAAAATAGAGAGAAAAATGGACGGCATCATAGAAAGAACAGACCAGCCAGCTTTATGAGAGACCGGGCCGTGCATGAAAAAACCGTTGACCAGCACGTAATGTCAGAACGCGTATATCCGATTCAAATACTCTCACCGGAAGCCCGCAATCGTGTCTTACTTTTATGGGTGCGCCTTCATTTACTAAGCAGACTAAAACGGTACAAGCGAGCACGAATAGTTAAAATATTTTACAACTCACAGCTAACGCTATATCTGATTCCCATACTCCACCCGCCCGAAACTTCTTTTAAGATGCGCCTTCATTTTTAAAGATAGACTAAAACGGTACAGGTGCGTACGAATAGTTAACTACTTTCCGTATGATTTTAGGAAAGGCTTACGTTTCCTTCCATTCCCTTTCCTGAATCATGTGAGGCAAGTGCTCACCCATAGTGAGCCGCCACTGTTTGAAAACCAAATGCAACAATCTTACCGTTCAAATTTGCAGGTTATGTTCTTTTCATTGAGGTTCAAAACGTATTAGTAATGCATACAAACGTATACACGGGTGGTGGTCCGACTGAACTTTGAGCTCAGCTTTTTTCAGTTCTTCACAGGAGCGGCGTTAGGGGAGGGGCTGTAGGGGTCATGCCCCCCTTCCCCATCCGAAAAAACACATTAAGTATGTAAAAATACCTATCGGATGCAGGTGAAAACAACACAATTTCAGGAAATGCCCCCCAAAAATGCAAAAAGCTCCTCCCTGAAGTGTGTTCTTGGTTGGGGGGGGGGGGACGAAAAATCCTGTAATCGTGCACGTATCACCCTGAGTCGAGAAGGTGTTGTAGTGAAGCAGAGAGGGGGGTGCCTTTCGGAACGAAAATTTACTGTCTTGTATATAGTAGGTGAGTTTATTGTCGGCCTCCGTGGTCTGGTAGTCAGCGCAACTGGCCACTAACCCAGAGGTCCCGGGTTCGAATCCCGGCCGAGGTGACAAGACTTGACGGTCTCAGATCTAGTCATCTCGGAAGGACATGGATGTAACTAACACTCTCTCTCTCTCTCTCCATCATCTTTCCTTCTTCTTCTCTCTTCCATTTCGTCTGTTAGGCCCTAGTTGGCGAAAGAGGACACTTAAACTTCCGAAAAAAAAGAGAAAAAAAAAGTGAGTTTGTTAAATCCACTCGTTAACCTAGAGCCTACTTAGCTTGAACAGCAATAACCCTCCTTATGAGATCTACATTTGTTTTGGCTCGTCACTTCTTTGGTCCTCTGACACCATTTTCTACCTTGAATTTCCTGCTTCCCTCCATTAGCTTACTTAGTTTTGAATGCCTGAGTTGTACAATGTTCCTCCTCACTTTTGTTATAAAAATATAAATATTTCGATGAGGTCGATACAAATTACCTTTACCAGCACCAATAACTTACCCATCTACTTTACTTGCATAATCTCTGTTAATTCTTCATTTTGTCTCCCTTAGGTGCTCTTCATGGCGAGGATTCATTTTATTTATTCAACAATGATATGTTAGGAAGTAAGGCGGTGGAGCCTACCCCTGTGGCTGATAAAACTATCGCGAGAATGACCAAAATGTGGACCAACTTCGCCAAATCAGGGTAACTAATATTTTATACTTTCAAGATTTTCCCTTTTTGAAGCTGAAACCTACATTATTTAATTTCAAGAAGCAGTCACATTAATTGAAAATATATTTTAATGACATTTTCCATAACTTAGTGAAAAAGGCATGCATAGTCAGCGAATTAAAGGATGTTGGTCAGACGAAGGCATGACGCCTTTAAGTTGAGTTCAGGTAGGCCACCCGCAATGCTTGAATTCACTGGCGCAACCAGGATTCCATCTATCTCTCATTTCCCATTTGAATGTACACAGGGGCGGACTGGACCGGGGTGCCGGGATGCTGCAGCACCCCGGGCCCCTCCATGTCCGCTCCCCTCCTCTCTGGAACAGTACATAGTTCGGGCCCCTTTCCCCAAATCCCGGGCCCCAGCACCCCGGGCCTTTTTGCCCCAGTCCGCCACTGAATGTACAAGCAGGAAAAGGACAGAAAGAGGGGTTTTATCCCCTTGTCCATCCTTGTCTAACATGCGTTTCTTAATGGAGAAAAGAGAGAGATGAAGAAACTCTCGTTGCGCTACTGCTTGAATTCATTGTCATAAGTATTGCAGGTGGCTATATAACCTAAGCCAAAATCTAAGGCGTCATGCCGTCGTATGACATTCTTTAATTCGCCGACTGTAACGATAGTGAAAAAGGCATGTATAAAAACTGCGATTAAAATATTTTAATCTATACCAGAAAAATGCATATTTCGGTCAAAGATATTGATTTCTGAAAATGTTACCACTACAACCGCGGACCATAACGAATCGTAGAAACTATAAAGCTTTTGAACTATCAATTCAATCGAATATCTCATAATCTTCAAAACCAGAGGCGACGCGTGCAATCCGGCAACGTTGCACATCGTACATTTAAACCCATGTAAAATATCGATTCGAGGGAATGCACAGAGTACCCCTGATAATTCGAACTCTTTCATTTCCTTAAATGCACCAAATGCAACGTTGCCAGATTGCACACGCCGCCACTGATCAAAACAGTTGTTGCGTGATTTTTACTAATACAAATAAGCCACCGAAAAAGGCCTGATTTTAAAACAGTTGCGAGAGTAAAATAACTGATGACCTTTTTTTTCCCAGTGATCCGAGCGATGAAGTAAAGTGGCCACCGCTATTTTCCTCCAATCAAGAAGGACCATCAATAGGTGTGAAAATAGGCGAAGAATTATCAACTGAACGTTTTGAAGAATTCTGCAGTCTACCATCGACCTTTAAAGAACTCTTTACAAAATAAATGGCGAGAAATTTGTTTGGTGAAATGTATTCGAATAACAATAAGTCGTATTTTGTTTTGACGCACTATTTTAGGCAGGTATACTTATAACAACGATTTTGATTATTTTTTTACGTCAGCATGTTTTGTCGTACTTAAATTTTGTTTGAACGCTTAAAATTTGCTCACATTAATTCTGTTTTTGGCCCACTATGCAAGCTTTATAGGAAGTCGTTCTCCGGTGGCAAGTTACGGCGTCTGGTGGTATCAATTATCATTGAGGTTGACCATTTAATTCCTGAGGTTTTCATCCCGAAATGACCAACAGACGGCATGACTTGCCATCGGAGAAATTCGAAAATTGCTGCGTTTAAATGACTAGAGAGCGCATAGAGTTCCAAAAATAGAATGAGAGTGAGTGAATTTTGAGCGCTCAAACAAAATTAAAATACGAACAAAATACAGGGTGTTTTTTTTTTTTTTTTTTTTTTTTTTTTTCCATCTCCGCCCCAGCCGGTTTTTTCTTTCTTGCTAATTGAGATCACTAGTTGCGGTTTGGACCATTCTTCATCACTTTAGATGAATTTTCTTTCTTATGGGCCAACCCCCCGTCATTACGTATGTGTAAGTATGATGTCAAAGCAAAATACGGTTACAATAAAGAGTGAATAATTTATGTATGTCATTGATCAATCAAAACTATGTAAATAAATTCCACCTATAAACTAACATAGTACTTGCATCAACTCCAAATGGTGTTATTGAGTGTTATTTGACTTTTTACTGATACCTAGATCATATTGACAAAGAAAAAGGGTTTTTGAAAATTTGATCAAGGGACCGCTTCAAGCATGGGCGCTCGCAGCGGGGAACGCGGACGCCCCGCTCCTGTCGTCTGGGAATTCGGAACAGTCAAAACTTCACAATTAAAAATGAAAGGAACCAAAGAAGATAAAATTTTGATCAAAAGATTAATAGTTGACGAACTGCAGTTTTCCTACTTCGTAATTTTAACTCACTTTTTGCAGGAAATAGGTTGTGGTATGCATTTTTCTCACTATAATTCTATAATTCTGTTGTCTCTTTATTCATATCGCATCAAACACGTCAAAATTATTATTATTGTTTGATCACCTGCTTTAGCTTAAAATTGCATCCAAATCTGATTTCCCCTCCTCTTTTTAGAGGGTGGGGGGGGGTCCCCCAGACTTGTCAGTGAATAGTGCCCGCCCTTCAGTGTTGCCAGGTTTGGACGGGGTGGAATAGCCACGCGTGGACAGTTTTCGAGTTGGTTACTAGCTACGCTGTGGATAGGGATGGGAGGATGCGGAGGAGCCGCCACCGCAATAACGAGAGCGTGGCTAAATTCTCATCAAATTAGTCCACGTGTCGACGAATCTAGCCACTATTGGCAACCCTGCCGCCCTTCAGCCGCCCCTAACCCGGGCGTTAATAATGGGTCTGTTGCACACTTCGGCTAGAGCGTTTTAAAGTATCAATTATTATGTAAAAAGCTGTAAAAATAACAATGGCAGCATCAGAAAACACCAAAATTCATTAATAAACTCACAAATTGCGAAAAACACTAGACACTATTCACCCCTGTATCTTTCCACCACGTGCACGATATTTCGCGAAATTAGCGCGGCACATTCAAATAAACACGGCCGACTGTCATCACAGCTGACTTCATAAACAAATAAACAGTAAACACGGCCGGCGTCTGTTTGAATTCTTACTTCTCAATATCCTCAAACCCTCACAAAAGATTAAGAAAGGTACGGAAACCGACATTTGTGTCGAAAACGTTTCAAAATGAAACAATAACACACAGAAGTTCCAAGTATGATTCCAACTTCAATCATAATCTTTGGAACTCCTGTGTGTTATTGTTTCATTTTGATAAGTTTTCGACACAAATGTCGGTTTCCGTATCTTTCTTAACCTCTTGTGAGGAATTGAGGATATTGCGACGTAAGAATTCAAACAGACGCCGCGCCGTCCGTGTTTACTGTTCATTTGTTTATGAAGTCAGCTGTGATGACAATCGGCCGTGTTTATTTGAATGTGCCGCGCTAATTTCGCGAAATATCGTGCACGTGGTGGAAAGATACAGGGGTGAATAATGTCTAGTGTTTTTCGCAATTTGTGAGTTTATTAATGAATTTTGATGTTTTCTGATGCTGCCATTGTTCTTTTCTCGGCTTTTTACATAGGAATTGATACTTTAAAACGCTGTAGCCGAAGTGTGCAACAGACCCATTGGGGTTCAATAATTTAGCCCCCCCCCCTGAAAATTTTTCTGCGGGTGCCTATGGCTACGAGTGAATCAGAGGGCAGTAGTTTGCACTTTGCAGCCGCACCACGAGGAACATAACAAACAATACAACGTCGCACCGCAGAACAAGGAACAATAAATGCGATCAAAAGCGATCGTTTCCAGAAAATGTATAACTCTCTCTCGCAGTCGCACTCATTGCTTTTCATGACGCCTCTTCGATTCCGGATCTTCGTTCCAACCATGTTCCAACTGGGCCCCATACCCATTTACGACTTACGAATCGATGGGGGAGGGGGAGGGGGAGGGGGAGAGATTTTAGGAACCACTAGGCATCGCAGAGTCACCTGATTGGCCCGCATCTTTCGATTACATTGAACGGCCGTCTACGCAGTGAAAACTGATGATTCAAGGAGTTCCTAATTTTACAGAGGTCTAACTAATAATCAGTACTGAACCTATTTGTGCAGGGTCTATAACGTATTTAGTTCCCTGGAAGTACCTAAGGTAGGTGACTGGATGTCCCAATTACCGCATCCCTATTAATTTGTTCTTTAAAATAAGCCTACTTTAGCAGACAAATTTAAGAGTAGGTATATGGGATAAGTGTTTTTCATAAGTTGGCTGAATTGGTGAAAGAAGTTTGAAGTTGATATTTAGCAGCACTGTGCCCTTAAAAAATCACAGAAGTGGACACCTGCCCAGCACCACCTGTTTGTGCCGATTTCTTTCAGTAGTTACTTATTAAAAATCTGTTCTCTTTACTTTCCGCTTTTTAAATTATTATAATTTCATTATTTTCTGACAATAAAAAGGGAAAATTTTTTAAAAATTTGAAAAAATTAAATTGGGTTAAAAGGACTTTTTTTTTTTCTTTTTAAAGCTATTTTTCCCTTGTAAATTTTTCCAAATTATTTTTTCCAAATTTTGGAAAAAAAATTTTTTAAAAAATTTTTGTTTTTATTTATTAAATTCTTTTTTCCCCAAAAATGAAAAAATATTTAATTTGTAAAAAAAATTTAATTGGGGTTCCCCCCAAGGGTTTTTTTTTGGTTTTCCTTTTTTTTTTTTTCGATTTAAGTTTATTGTTCCCCCTTTCCCAAAAATCCGTTGTTTTTTCCCCACAATTTGAAAGGACGAAATTTTTTTAAAACTTTTTTTTCCCTTTTTTTAAAAATTATTTTCTATTCCCTTTTTTTAAAAAAGGGCATAAAAAAAGGGGCTTTTAAATAGATAAGGAAAAATTTTAAAACCCAAGGGGTGGCCGTTCCCCCAAAGGGCCCTTTTTCCCCCGTAATTTTTTTTTGGGCTAAGGACCGCCGAAACCCTTAAATCCGCTTTGGTTTTGCCCTTTTAAACCTGTAAAAAAGAAATCAAAAAAAAGGGAAACAAAAGGGTTTTTCCAATGAAAACCAAAATGTTTACAAAAAAGGAAAAGATCGGGGAAGGGGCAAAAAATAGCATCCCCCCGGTCCCCCCCACCCCCTTTTCTTGAATTTTAAAAAACCATTTTTTAGGGGTTCTTAAAAAAAAGGGCCCGAAAAAGTAATTTTTTTTCCGCCCTTTTTAACCGCCAAAATTTTAAAAAATTGGCCAAATTTAAGAAAACCTTTTTTAACCATTTTTTTTTTAATTTTTTGGAACGTAAGGAAAAAAGGGGAAAGGCGGAAAAGGATCCCAATGAAAAAATGCTTTCCAATTTTAAAATTTGGGGAAAGATCCGGGGGTAAGGGGGGGCAAAAAATGCCCGGGCCCCCGTCCTTTCGGGGAAATTCATAAAGGGGGGGGGAAGGAAAAGGAAAAAAAAAAAAAAAAAAGGAAAAAAAAAAAAAAACCAAAAAGGGAAAAGAGGCCTTTTTCCCCCCAGCCTTTTTAAAGGGGAAAAAATTTGGGGAAAAAAGGTTGGGGGAAATTCAAGGGGAAAACCTTTAAAAAAGGCTTTTTGGACTGGGGCCCTTTACAATATTTTTGGGGCAAAAACCCCCTTTTTGCCCAATTTGATCCCAAAGCCTTAAAAAGAGGTCTCTCCTAAGGGTTTTTTTGATAATAGCGTCCAAGGGGGGGTCGAAAGGGGGGCGATGGGGCAAAAGCCCCCCCCGCTTTTGGGGCCCCCAAAATCGAGGGGGGGGAAAAAAGGGAAAAAAAAAAAAAGAAAAAAAAAAAAAGGGGGAAAACGAAAAAAAAAACGCAAAGGGGTCTCTCTCCCCCGCACTCGCAGTCGCTTACGGGAAATTTTGGGAAACGGCCCGAACCCCATAAGACGCAATGAGTGCGAGAGAAAAACCTTGAAACGCGAAAGGTCTCTCTCTCGGCCTCGCACCCCTTGGGGGTTTTTGGGGCGGCCCCCGGCCCTTAAGCCAAAGGGAGTGGAGAGAAAAACCTTTCCGGGGGGTTTCCCCCAAAGGGTTTCTCTTTTGCACTCTTACGTCTTATGGCGGTTCGGTCCTTTTTCCCAAAGTTTCCCGTAAGCGACTGCGGTGCGAGAAGAACCTCTCGCGTTTTAAGGTTTCTCCTCGCACTCCGCGCTTACGGGGAAAATTTAAAGGGCCCGTAAAGAAGGGGAGTGCGAGGAAAATTTTTCGCGAAGGGTTTCTCTCTCGCACCCCATTCGCTTAGGGGTTTGGGGTGGGCTAAAACCCTAAGCGAAGGGAGTGCAAGAGAGAAACCTTCGGGGGTTTTCCCCCAAGGTTTCTCTTTTGCACTCATTGCGTCTTATGGCGGTTCGGTCCTTTTCCCCAAATTTTCCCGTAACCCACTGCGAGGGGAGAGAGAGACCTCTCGGTTAAAAGGTTTCTCTCTCGCACTCTTCGTCTTATGGCGGTTCGGTCCTTTTCCCCAAAATTTTCCCCGTAAGGACTGGGAGTGCGAGAAGAGACCTTTCGCGTTTTAAGGTTTCTCTCTCGCACTAAATGCGTCTTATGGGGTTCGGTCCTTTCCCAAATTGTTCCCGTAAGGACTGGGAGTGCGAGAGAAAGACCTTTCGCGTTTTAAGGTTTCTCCTCGCACTCATTGCGTCTTATGGGGTTCGGTCCTTTTCCCAAATTTTTCCCGTAAGCGACTGCGAGTGCAAGAGAGAGACCTCTCGCGCTTCAAGGTTTCTCTCTCGCACTCATTGCGTCTTATGGCGGTTCGGTCCTTTTCCCCAAATTTTCCCGTAAGGACTGGGAGTGCGAGAGAGA
The DNA here is from genome assembly GCA_011764245.1 of Trialeurodes vaporariorum. NCBI lineage: Eukaryota > Metazoa > Arthropoda > Insecta > Hemiptera > Aleyrodidae > Trialeurodes > Trialeurodes vaporariorum. Next base: position 68,003,441 of record VMOF01000001.1, read on the forward strand.
GACCTTTCGTTTTTTAAGGTTTCTCTCTCGCACTAAATTGCGTCTTATGGCGGTTCGGCCCTTTTCCCCAAAATTGTTCCCGTAAGGACTGGGAGTGCGAGAGAGAGACCTTTCGTTTTTTAAGGGTTTTCTCTCTCCACTAAAGGGCGTCTTATGGGGTTCGGTCCGTTTCCCAAATTGTTCCCGTAAGGACTGGGAGTGCGAGAGAGAGACCTTTCGCGTTTTAAGGTTTCTCCTCCACTCATTGCGTCTTATGGCGGTTGGGTCCGTTTCCAAATTTTCCCGTAAGCGACTGCGAGTGCGAGAGAGAACCTCTCGTTTTTTAAGGTTTCTCCTCGCACCCCATTCGCTTAGGGGTTGGGGGGCCCAAGCCCTAAAGAAGGGGAGTGCGAGGAGAAATTTTTCGCGAAGGTTTCTCTCCCCGCACCCCAAGCGCTTACGGGGCATTTAAAAGGGCCCCAAAAGGGCGAAGGGAGTGCGAGAGAAAAACCCTTTCTCCCTTCAAGGTTTCTCTTTTCCACTTTTGGCGTCTTATGGCGGTTCGGTCCTTTTCCCCAAATTGTTCCCGTAAGGACTGGGAGTGCGAGAGAGAGACCTTTGGGTTTTTTAAAGGTTTCTCTCCCACTCATTGCGTCTTATGGCGGTTGGGTCCGTTTCCCAAATTTCCCGTAAGCGACTGCGAGTGCGAGAGAGAACCTCTCGCTTTTTAAGGTTTCTCCTCGCACCCCATTGGGGCTTAGGGGTTGGGAAAGGCCCCGTAACACGCGAGTGCGAGGAGAAACCTTCGCGAAAAAGGTTTCTCTCTCCACCCCATTCGTTTTAAAGGGCCCTTTGGGAAAGGCCGCCCCAAAAGGGCGAAGGGAGTGCGAGAGAGAAACCTTGGGGGGGTTTTTAAGGTTTCCCCTTTTGCACTAATTGCGTCTTATGGCGGTTCGGCCCTTTTCCCCAAATTTTCCCGTAAGCGACTGCGAGTGCGAGAGAGAGACCTCTCGGTTTAAAAGGTTTCTCTCCGCACTCTTTGCGTCTTATGGGGGTTTTGGTCCGTTTCCCAAATTTTCCCGTAAGGACTGGGAGTGCGAGAGAGAAAACCTTTCGCGTTTAAGGTTTCTCTCTCGCACTCATTGGGCTTATGGCGGTTCGGTCCGTTTCCCAAAGTTTTCCCCGAAAGGCGACTGCGAGTGCGAGAGAGAGACCTCTCGCGTTTAAAAGGTTTCTCTCTCCACTCATTGCGTCTTATAGGGGTTTTGGTCCGTTTCCAAAGGTTCCCGAAACCTGGGAGTGCGAGAGAGAGACCTTTCGCTTTTTAAGGTTTCTCCTCGCACTCATTGCGTCTTATGGGGTTCGGCCCTTTTCCCCAATTTTCCCGTAAGCGACTGCGAGTGCGAGAGAGAGCCCTTTCGCGTTTAAGGGTTTCCCCCGCCTCTTTGCGTCTTATGGGGGTTTTGGCCCTTTTCCCCAAATTTTCCCGTAAGGACTGGAGTGCGAGAGAGAGACCTTTCGCGTTTAAGGTTTCTCTCTCGCACTCTTTGGTCTTATGGCGGTTCGGTCCGTTTCCCAAATTGTTCCCGAAAGGGACTGGGAGTGCGAGAGAGAGACCTTTCGTTTTTTAAGGTTTCTCTCTCGCACTCATTGCGTTTTAAAGGCGGTTCGGCCCGGGTTTCTAAATTTTTCCCGAAAGCGACTGCGGTGCGAGAAGAGACCTCTCGCGCTTCAAGGTTTCTCTCTCGCACTCATTGCGTCTTATGGCGGTTGGGTCCGTTTCCCAAATTGTTCCCGTAAGAGACGGGGAGTGCGAGAGAGAGACCTTTCGCTTTTTAAAGGGTTTCTCTCTTGCACTCAATGCGTCTTATGGAGGTTCGGTCCTTTTCCCCAAAAGTTTTCCCCGTAAGCGACTGCGAGTGCGAGAGAGAGACCTCTCGCTTTTTAAAGGGTTTTCTCTCTCGCCCCATTGCGTCTTAAGGCGGTTCGGTCCGTTTCTAAATTAGTCCCGTAAGCAACTGCGAGTGCGAGAGAGAGACCTCTCGCGCTTCAAGGTTTCTCTCTCGCACTCATTACGGCTTATGGCGGTTCGGTCCGTTTCTCAAATTTTTCGAGTATGTGACTGCGAGTGCGAGAGAGAGACTCTCCGCGTTTTAAGGTTCCTCACTCGCACTCATTGCGGCTTATGGTGGTTAGGTCCGTTTCCGAAAGTGTTCCCGGAAGCGACTGCGGTTCACAGCAGTCCGAGTCACAGCAGCTAAAAATGCTAAAATGTGTGATAAAGAAACAGGGCCTTTCATATAACTGTCATCTAATACGATCCGATACGACTTCATGAACTTAACTGAATGAGCCTCTAGGTGCTGTTCGTAGAAATCTTGACCCAAATCTTATAGGCCATTCTCTCCGCCTCCCCCTCCAAGCTCACCTTTAAGATTCCGAAGAATGCGAAAAAACCACGGATGGTTCAAAGAGAGGAATTTTACGATGAATCCTGATTCATGTTCCCGTAAGAGACTGGGAGTGCGAGAGAGAGACCTTTCGCGTTTTAAGGTTTCTCTCTCGCACTCATTGCGTCTTAAGGCGGTTCGGTCCGTTTCTAAATTATTCCCGTAAGCGACTGCGAGTGCGAGAGAGAGACCTCTCGCGCTTCAAGGTTTCTCTCTCTCACTCATTACGTCTTATGGCGGTTCGGTCCGTTTCCCAAATTGTTCCCGCAAGAGACTGGGAGTGCGAGAGAGAGACCATTCGCGTTTTAAGGTTTCTCTCTCGCACTCAATGCGTCTTATGGCGGTTCGGTCCGTTTCCCAAAGTGTTCCCGTAAGCGACTGCAAGTGCGAGAGAGAGACTTCTCGCGTTTTAAGGTTTCTCACTCGCACTCATTGCGTCTTATGCCAATTCGGTCCGTTTCCAAATTATTCCCGTAAGCGACTGCGAGTGCGAGAGAGGGACCTATCGCGTTTTAAGGTTTCTCTCTCGCACTCATTGCGTCTTATGGTGGTTCGGTCCGTTTCTAAATTATTCCCGTAAGCGACTGCGAGTGCAAGAGAGAGACCTCTCGCGCTTCAAGGTTTCTCTCTCGCACTCATTGCGTCTTATGGCGGTTCGGTCCGTTTCCCAAATTGTTCCCGTAAGAGACTGGGAGTGCGAGAGAGAGACCTTTCGCGTTTTAAGGTTTCTCTCTCGCACTCAATGCGTCTTATGGCGGTTCGGTCCGTTTCCCAAATTATTCCCGTAAGCGACTTCGAGTGCGAGAGAGAGACCTCTCGCGCTTCAAGGTTTCTCTCTCGCACTCATTGCGTCTTATGGCGGTTCGGTCCGTTTCCCAAATTATTCCCGTAAGCGACTGCGAGTGCGAGAGAGAGACCTCTCGCGATTCAAGGTTTCTCTCTCGCACTCATTGCGTCTTATGGCGGTTCGGTCCGTTTCCCAAATTGTTCCCGTAAGAGACTGGGAGTGCGAGAGAGAGACCTTTCGCGTTTTAAGGTTTCTCTCTCGCACTCAATGCGTCTTATGGCGGTTCGGTCCGTTTCCAAAAGTGTTCCCGTAAGCGACTGCGAGTGCGAGAGAGACACCTCTCGCGTTTTAAGGTTTCTCACTCGCACTCGCAGTCGCTTAGGGGAAAAAAATTTGGGAAACGGACCGAACCGCCATAACACGCAATGAGTGCGAGCGAGAAATCTTAAAACGCGACAGGTCTCTCTCTCTCGCACTCGCAGTCGCTTTCGGGAACACTTTGGGAAACGGACCGAACCACCATAAGGCGCAATGAGTGCGAGAGAGAAACCTTGAAAGGCGAGAGGTCTCTCTCTCAAGGTTTCTCTCTTGCACTAATTGCGTCTTATGGCGGTTCGGTCCGTTTCCCAAAGTGTTCCCGTAAGCGACTGCGAGTGCGAGAGAGAGACCTCTCGTGTTTCAAAGTTTCTCTCGCGCACTCATTGCGTCTTATGGCGGTTCGGTCCGTTTCCCAAAATATTCCCGTAAGCGACTGCGAGTGCGAGAGTGAGACCTCTCGCGTTTCGAGGTTTCTCTCTCGCACTCATTGCGGCTTATGGCGGTTCGGTCCGTTTCCCAAAGTGTTCCCGTAAGCGACTTCGAGTGCGAGAGAGAGACCTCTCGCGTTTCAAAGTTTCTCTCTCACACTCATTGCGTCTTATAGTGGCTCGGTCCGTTTCCGAAAGTGTTCCCGTAAGCGACTGCGAGTGCGAGAGAGAGACCTCTCGCGTTTTAAGGTTTCTCACTCGCACTCATTGCGTCTTATGGCGGTTCGGTCAGTTTCCAAATTATTCCCGTAAGCGACTGCGAGTGCGAGAGAGAGACCTCTCGCGCTTCAAGGTTTCTCTCTCGCACTCATCGCGTCTTATGGCGGTTTGGTCCGTTTCCCAAATTGTTCCCGTAAGAGACTGGAAGTGCGAGAGAGAGAGACCTTTCGCGTTTAAGGTTTCTCTCTCGCACTCATTGAGTCTTATGGCGGTTCGGTCCGTTTCCCAAAGTGTTCCCGTAGGCGACTGCGAGTGCGAGAGAGAGACCTCTCGCGTTTTAAGGTTTCTCACTCGCACTCATTGCGTCTTATGGCGGTTCGGTCCGTTTCCCAAAATATTCCCGTAAGCCACTGCGAGTGCGAGAGAGAGACCTCTCGCGTTTCAAAGTTTCTCTCTCACACTCATTGCGTCTTATAGTGGTTTGGTCCGTTTCCCAAAGTGTTCCCGTAAGAGACTTGGAGTGCGAGAGAGAGACCTTTCGCGTTTTAAGGTTTCTCTCTCGCACTCATTGCGTCTTATGGTGGTTCGGTCCGTTTCCCAAAGTGTTCCCGTAAGCGACTGCGAGTGCGAGAGAGAGACCTTTCGCGTTTAAAGGTTTCTCACTCGCACTCATTGCGTCTTATGGCGGTTCGGTCAGTTTCCAAATTATTCCCGTAAGCGACTGCGAGTGCGAGAGAGAGAGACCTCTCGCTTTTCAAGGTTTCTCTCTCGCACTCATCGCGTCTTATGGCGGTTCGGTCCATTTCCCAAATTGTTCCCGTAAGAGACTGGGAGTGCGAGAGAGAGACCTTTCGCGTTTTAAGGTTTCTCTCTCGCACTCATTGCGTCTTAAGGCGGTTCGGTCCGTTTCTAAATTATTCCCGTAAGCGACTGCGAGTGCGAGAGAGAGACCTCTCGTGCTTCAAGGTTTCTCTCTCGCACTCATTGCGTCTTATGGCGGTTCGGTCCGTTTCCAAATTATTCCCGTAAGCGACTGCGAGTGCGAGAGAGAGACCTCTCGCGCTTCAAGGTTTCTCTCTCGCACTCATTACGTCTTATGACGGTTCGGTCCGTTTCCCAAATTGTTCCCGCAAGAGACTGGGAGTGCGAGAGAGAGACCATTCGCGTTTTAAGGTTTCTCTCTCGCACTCAATGCGTCTTATGGCGGTTCGGTCCGTTTCCCAATGTGTTCCCGTAAGCGACTGCGAGTGCGAGAGAGAGACCTCTCGCGTTTTAAGGTTTCTCACTCGCACTCATTGCGTCTTTTGGCGGTTCGGTCAGTTTCCCAAATTGTTCCCGTAAGAGACTGCCAGTGCGAGAGAGAGAGACCTTTCGCGTTTCAAGGTTTCTCTCTCGCACTCATTACGGCTTATGGCGGTTCGGTCCGTTTCCCAAATTTTTCGAGTAAGTGACTGCGAGTGCGAGAGAGAGACTCTCCGCGTTTTAAGGTTTCTCACTCGCACTCATTGCGGCTTATGGTGGTTCGGTCCGTTTCCGAAAGTGTTCCCGTAAGCGACTGCGGTTCACAGCAGTCCGAGTCACAGCAGCTAAAAATGCTAAAATGTGTGATAAAGAAACAGGGCCTTTCATATAACTGTCATCTAATACTTTCCGATACGACTTCATGAACTTAACTGAATGAGCCTCTAGGTGCTGTCCGTAGAAATCTTGACCCAAATCTTATAGGCCATTCTCTCAGCCTCCCCCTCCAAGCTCACCTTTAAGATTCCGAAGAATGCGCAAAAACCACGGATGGTTCAAAGAGAGGAATTTTACGATGAATCCTGATTCAAGGCTGAATTATGCTGCGACTAAACAAAGGAATAAGAGGGACTCACTCCTGATGACATGATGAGTACTTCACAAAATTGATGATGACTAACCAGAACCCTTTCAGTGGTCGGCTCGATCCGACATCCTGAGTTAACGGCGGGCGGGTTTCACCACAATCACAGTATTTAATAGACACTGATGATGGCGCAGATTGATAAAACAATATTAGGAATGAAAAATCATCCAAAAGGGAAATGTACTGAAATTACGAACTCAAGTTAAGTAACTACGAACTCTAACACAGGAGGGTTTACTGGTACACACTACACAGTATAGAAAAATTACCTCCTCAGCCACTAAAACTTTACGGATTTTGAAGAATCTAGCACCAAAAGGACTGAAAGTGAAGGAGTAGACTCAAAAAATGACTAAAATCCGATTTGTAGACAGATTGAATCGTCGTAAACAGGCGAACGTGATTTGCAAGGTCTTCAGAGCATACCAACGGATGTCCACTTCAACGACTTATATTTTCCATATATTTTCGAAAAAACGTTACCGGACCCGGTAGGGCGGAGGTCAACGCCCAAGCTATCCTCCTTCTATTAAGACCAAGAAAAGCAAAATCCGTGTAAAATTAGGAGTTTTAGAAGCGAAAAACGGAAGAGAACATCTTCATAAAAATACGTGTAAACAGAGGTGCTCCTATCCGGCCAAGCACCTCTATTCCTAACCTAACTTTCCTTCTTGCGGGTTACGCTGGTTCGTATTCGTTCGCCGGTCTTATATAGAGGTCGTTGGTCCTTCCGCGAAAAAAACATATGATCACAATCGCCACGGTAACGTCAAATCGCTCGATCAAATTTAAAAAAAAAAAATTGACAGAGCAGCACGTTTCTCGCTCATACGCGTACAAAATCGTATGCTCGTCCGCACGTATGCATTTAAAAAAGGATGACAAAATCTCGCTTCTCTCTCCCACCCTTGCAAAACGAACTGATTCGCATCCTTTTCGCACTCGCACAACTTTTCCAGAGAAAAGTTTTTAGCATTTTAAAAAGGGACGCGGGGCCCGCACGGAAAAACTTATATTTTTCCCGAAGCATTGAAGCCGAGCCCTACCGATCGGTACCAGGCCCCTACCGAACGGTGCAACGGTTCTCCAGGAACTTAGCTTCATTCTTACAAATATAATATAGGATTATCAGGAACATTTTTTATTATTACTGGGTATTTCCTCCCATTCGTCTTATTTCATCTGATTTTCTTCTCTCTATTTCTTTTCTTTGACTTTTATTGGTATCCGAGTTCGTGGTTTGATTTTTTTTTTGCATAATCAACTTTACACGTGCATATCTCCAAAACCGGAAAACGTTGGAAAAAACCAAAGGCATTATTGTTCTCAGCTCATCAAGTACTATAATTTTCTTTATTTAAAAACACAACATATCAGACCCTTGCAACTGCCGCATTTAAGAACAAAAATTAAAAATAATTTACATTTTTTTATTTTTTTTTTGGTTTTTTTAGTTCTTAAATTGTGTTTTTTGAGAAAAACACCCAAAAAATGTAAAATAATTCTGGGCATGTTTAAGGTGACTCCCGGCAAAAATTTTCCATTTCAATCTGAGAGGAAAGTCGTTTCTTCGGCATTTTAAATTGAAAAAAGGCAATCTAGGAATTGAGAAAACGCAAAATCCAAGAATGTCCATAAATTCAAAAATATTCTCAAGTGCGTCAAAGTTCTTGGATTTTGCATTTTTTCTTTGTCCTCAAATCAGAAAAATCTGACTTTTCCCAGAAGCGACCATAGTGGCGCTATCCATCGGATTGGAATCTTGACAATTTCGCGCCTGGAATACGCCTTATATAATGTGATTCCAGGGTCGATTAGTTTCAACCGTAGACACCACGCCCACGTCGCGTCGCGCTGCTCAAAAATGCAACAGTTGTTGGCTAAAATTGACGAATTTACGCTAAAAACACAAATTAATTTGAGGAATGTCAGCACCTACGGACATGCTTCAGGAAGATACCCTGACAGTTTTAAGCTGAAACCCTCAAAAGTAAAGCCGGAAATTATGAAATACAAAAAAATCCCATAGGCCTCAATGATAGCGAGTGAGGCAGATAGACGTATTATCACTCGCACTCACTAAGCTTTTGGCAAAGTGAATTTCATCATTTATGGCTTCAATTCTGAACCAATTTGCTCGTTTTGGGCTGAAAAGATCCAAAAAAAAAAAAAAAAAAAAAAAAAAAAAAAAAAAAAAAAAAATAATCCGCAGGTGCTGACGTTATTAGATTCTGAATTTTATCGGTGGTCTCAGTTTAAATCGTCAAAAACACGACTTTTCCGAAAAGCGACTAGTGGCACTATCCATCGGATAGAAATCTGGACAATTTTCGTCTGGAACCCCCTTTAAACCCCCTTATGGGCCACGCTCGAGTAAACTCGTTTTTCTCCTCGAGTCTATTTCACATTGATTCATTCTTCTTTCCGGATAAACGCAAATATAGATGAAAAACACTACAAGATAAGATCTTATCGGAGCCTTCAATTCATCGTATAGGCAATTCCAACTCCACCGAGTACGAACAGTTAACTATCTTCCCTGTTTAGACGGAGGATTGGGGTTCGCTTGAACTATAACCTGGTCAGGGTCGGACTGGTCAGGGTTGGACTGGCCAGGGCCGCCGCTAGGCCGCTATCGCAGCTTTAAGTTTCGCTGTTTGAGGCCCGAGGGGCCGCCAAAGGGGGAAAAATGGAAAAATTTAAGAATAAAAAACTGAATAATGTATAAAAAAAACAGTAACTATATTACACTGAAGAAAAACTAGTGTAAGCTAATTGAATTAGTTTAATATAAGGATCAAAAATGCATTGAGACTGGCCAAGTCCGCTCTAGTTCACGATGCGGACCGACATTAGGCAAATCTAGGGCCCACGACCGGATAAAAAGGGGCCTTCGAATGGATTAAAACGAAGCCTCCGATCGAGCCAAAACGGGGTTCCCAAACGGTCAAACGGGGGCCCCCCTAGTTCCCCAAAAATTATCTAAACAATAAACAAGGAAGAAAATAAAAAGAGCTGGCAAAAAAAACAAAAAAATGACAATATGTTAATTACAAGCGAGAATCAAGTCTTAGGAGTCTATCATTAGGCCTTTTGTTTTTTTTTTTTTTTTTTTTTTTTTTTTTTTGTTTTTTTGTTTTTTTTTTTTTTTTTTTAAAAACTAGCTTTTTTTTTTTTCCCTTCTTTTCAAATTAAAACCCTGCTAAAATGTTATCTCTGTCTCATAAATAATTTCTCGGTTCTTTCACGAATGAAACCCAAAAAAAAAAAAAAAAAAAAAAAAAAAAAAAAAAAAAAAAAAACCAAAAAAAAAACATTAAAATTGCGTTTTCAGGACGTAAAATTTGCAAAATTTTCTGAGGGGTATTCCATCCCCCCCAAAACCCACAGTAAATAAGGTACGTGAAAAAAGGTGGAGTCAATTGCCCCCCCCCCCCCTCAAGAATTAATATCTGACTGCAGCACCGAAGATAATAAGTTACTTTATCCTGGACTTTAGGCCGCGCAGCCGAGCATAACGTCTCACTGATATTTGGGTGGGTTTAAGAAGTACCAAGAGAAGCCCGCTATGATCTGGATCCTTTAATAAAATGAAAGAAAAAAGAAACAGGAAACTCTAATTTATAAGTTGAAAATAGCGAAAAAACTGCCTCGTTTTAAGTTAATTTTTAAAAAATGGCCTGAGGGGGGCCGGGGGCCCTTGAATGGAGAGAGGGGCCTCAAAATTGACCGAGCGGCCTAACATTTAGAGAGCCAGTCCAACCCTGACCCTGGCAAGGCCTGAAATTACGCCCCTGTTTCACCTAAGCTTACTTGCCTTTCCCCCCCCCTTTTTCTTTTTCTGGTTCTTTTTCTTGGTCCGGGAGTCGGGGGAGGAGTATGCCGCCGAAACCCCCCCCCCCCCCCCCCCCCCCCCCTTTCCCCCCCGGATCCGCCGATGGCACGAGTGACCACTGGTACAGAAGAACTTTTTTGATCATTAGTTTTTGAAATTTCAAGCGATTTAGAGGGAGCTACGAATTCTTGAAAATTGAGGTTATTGTAAATGAAATTAACTTCGATATCCATGACACGATAACGGGCCGCGGACTTGTAATTCGTGCGAAAAGTCTCGTAATCGTCCTCTGGCCCTTTAGAATCATGTGATTAAAAAAAAAAAAAAAGAAAAAAGGGGTTTACCAATTGTCTATCTATTTGATTTAGGGGGGAGGGCCCATCGATCGCCTCCCTAAAAATAGGTTTAATTAGAATCAAAACGTCATTGACTGTGAATTAGAATACTTAGCCGTTTTCTTTATGATTTATCCAAAATACAAAATGTCAATGACACAATGTCTATAATGTATTTGGATTTATCCTGATACCTTCTTTCATCATCGTAGCGTACCGCGGAAAATGTACCATGGTATGTATAAAATAACTATATGCATAATCCTGAGATGTGGCAACGCTGTATCAAGGTCGTCTAGCAGTACGCTAACATCTCACTAGGTTGCACCACTTTAGTTGTTGTTTTCAAGTTTCATCATTTGACATTTGAAGGTTATGTTTCCTGCCCTTATTATTTTTAATATATTATTTCCTCGGATTTCTGCAGTACGTTATGTTGCTTAACTTTTTTTTTGCGTAGTCACGCCTACCCTTGTCTATTTTCTGTGATTATTAGGTGTTCATAGTAATTATTATTCAATCTCTCAAGTAATTCTGGACCTGAAGGAAGGTGAAGGTGGTAAAACAAGAATTTGAAGATGATTCCCTCCGACAATGTGTACTACCCTCATTGGCAGCCTTGTGCTATTTTACCTGTTCTTGATCTATTCTTGTAGATGAGCTCACAAAATCCATTGCGTGTTTTCATAAACCAACCCAAGTTTCATCGTTTCGAATGATCGGCTAAACTGTAAAACTATATTGTTGATCTGTCACCTGTACCCATACCAACTTCAGAGTGGATTCACGATTCACGTTTTTTCACAATGAATTCTTCCAAGCTAAGGATGGGATTAACCATTCTTCAAACCTCTACCAACCTCTCAGCCAGCTGTATAATTAATCAGACAACAAAATGTGCCAGTGCGCTAACAATAAAACGGAACTATTTCGTAAATTTTATCTTAGAAAAAAGTAGACTTGTGCCACCTCCGCTCATGGTAGCGAAAAAGGTTGATGATTTTTCTTTTCAGTCATTTAGTTTTTTGGAGACTTTCAAAGAGAGGCAAGCATTTAAAGCAAAGATTCAGGAATACCTAGGATGTGATGCAAGGAATGCCGTCAGTGTTCTGCGACACGCACAAGAACATTCTTTGCTCGATGACCCCGAGATTTTTTTTTAAAAACTAGAATGTCTTCGCAAATCAGAATTTCATGCAAAAATGCTGTTGGATAACTCTTGGATCTTCCAACTTTCTCTAGGTAAGTTAAGATTTCATAATTTATAGGGATCCCAGCAGCGTCGCGTGAGCTGCGATATATCAAGTATACTCCATTTAAACACACGAAAACAATCGATTTTCTGGAGGTTCACTGTGCACCCCCTCATAATCGATTTTTTTTGTGGATTCTAATGGGTAAAGAATCGATAGATCGCAGATTACGCGATGCTACTGAGGGATCCTCAATCTTTTGACAGGTTGCACGGAGTGTTTTAAAAAAATTTAATTTGTCTGACAACCCCTAGAGATTTTTTTTGCATGACACTGCTGTAAGATGTGCATACATTCGAAAAATGACAAGCAGGAAATCTGGGAACCCCCTGCTTTTTTTTAAAGGGGGGTTTTTGGGGTTTTTTGAGGTTTTTCATTTGGGTTTTTTCCCTACCTTTTATGCACTACGCCATCTTGTAACGTCTGAAAAACGTTCTCAGATCATTAAATATAATTTTCACTCACATTTAGACACTCCTGCACACACGGACCCATATTCACCCCCCCCCCCCCCCCCCGTCTCTAACCCTGTGGGCTGAACCAAGCGAGGCTAAAATTCTCGCCAGTACATGATGGGATGCAGCGCCTGCTGTGGCAACCTTAGAACTTGTGATTGCACTGTTTCGGCAGTCTCGTAGGTATTATCAACGACAGAGGAAAAGCCCATCTCTCCTGCAAAATGTCCAGTAGGCAACATGCGTTGCACATAGCTGATCATGTGCAATCAGTAATGGCTATCTATTCGACACTTTGCAGGCGTGGCGGTGTGTGTTTTCATTGATAGTACATGCTCCACACTTATCTCTTATCAGGCTAATCTGGACGGAGTTGAGGTCCATCCTAATCTCAATATCAGCAACAGGTAGGTGAATATAGATAAAATGAGAATAGGTTAGTGGACACTTTTCCCACATCCATACCGATTCCTAAGAAAAAGTATTAGCTCAGTTGCACTTTTCATCTCAGTTGATTTCAGTTTTGAGTGTATGTCCTTGGTTTTTTTTAAAATTAAAAATTACTAACAAGGTTTTTATAATTGTGTTCCTTGTCGTTTTTAGTGCAAAGTCATGCAGCCTCTCATGAGGAGAACCGAAGAAAAGTCTGTTTGTGTTGTAAAGAAAAAAAAGGGGCATGCAAATAATAGGTGATAAAACAAAAAACAATTAAAATTTCTTTCAAAATATGACGACTTAGACCCCAGGCCTTGTTACCAACATGTTGGTAACATGGGGTCTGAAATCATGACAACACATACCGCTGCGCTGGGCCTGCAAAGTGTCGAATAGATAGCCATTACTGATTGCAAATTATCAACTTGGTGCAATGCATGTTGCCTACTTGACATTTTGCAGGAGAGATGGGCTTTTCCTCTGTCGTTGATAATACCTACGAGACTGCCGAAACAGTGCAATCACAAGTTCCAAGTTTGCCACAGCAGGCGCTGAATCCCATTATGTACTGACGAGAATTTTAGCCTCGCTTGGTTCAGCCCACAGGGTTTTGAGACATGGGAGGGGGGGGGGGGGGGTCGCCCCTCGGGACAAAGTGCATGACAGCCTTAGAGCCCTTGTTTTTAAATTTTATGACACAGTTCAGTGCATTGACTGAAATTTACCATGTATGTATGAGTAAGGTCCTTTAAAGGGTGAGTGTTGGGGGAAGAAGTGGGGAGGGGGGGGTGGATATGGGTTCGTGTGTGCGGGGGTGTCTAAATGTGAGTGAAAATTATGTTTAATGATCTGAAAACGTTTTTCAGACGTTACAAGATGACGTAGTGCATTGAAGGTACGGAAAAACCATGAAAAACCTTAAAAAAAACCCCCAAAAACCCCCCTTTAGAAAAAATGGGGGTTCCCAGATTTTCTGCTTGTCATTTTTCGAATGTATACACATCCTACAGCAGTGTCATGCAAAAAAAACTCTAATGGTTGTCAGACAAATTAAAATTTTTTAAAACACACCGTGGTTGGAGGTTCTTTCAGAGGGGATTGTTACAAGGTCCATGTAGATAGGTCAGTCTGGAAAATGCTACATTCTCTTGCTTTGTTCCTATATTGACAATGGAATATTTCTGAATTGTAAAATCAACCTAGCCATTTAAATAACAGGGGTTTTTTGATCTGGTCTCAAAAGCTATCATGCTATCGGACTCAGGTTTTAGGGGGAGGCAAAGAAGGCAGCTGTTCACTGCGGTAGGATTACTGGGGTGACAAAATTTGGGTGGTGATAGGAAAAAAGAGGAAAAACAGAAGAAAGTTCTGGAAAATAAGGAAAAGAGATCTAGAAAGAAAAATAAAAATGCAGCCACAGGCGCTAGTCCAAGCTGAATTTCGAGTAAGTGTATTGTTTTCAGCCAAAATTTTCTTCAGTGCCAGGGGTACATTTCGCGTTCCGCTTGGGGGGGGGGGGGAAAAATCTGATGACTTTTTTTTTTTTTTTTTTTCATTAATATACTTTGTTTCCGTTTTTGAGCCTGACTTCAAAACCTTGGGGGGGGGGGCAAATGCCCACCCTGGCCCCCCCAAATGACGCCACTGTTCAGTGCATTCTATTAAGAAAAAAGAAAAGGTCATCAAAAATTGTGCACAAAGTCCCCTGTGTGTGAAAATTTTGGAGGCAAAGAAGGTTCTGCACCTCTGATAAGCCTCTCAGATAACTACGTTAAATCTGCAAATGAAAGGCCAATGTTTATTCTTGTTTATTCCAAAGGGGGTGGCTTGGATCAACTTACCATGCCTAAAATTATCTTACACACCCTGTCCTGTAATATGCAAAATTTTAACTGTAAGGAATTTGTTATTGTTCATGAGGCTAGGTATCTGGGAATTAGGTACTTTAGATAGCACCTTGAGCTGGAATAGTCATGTAAATGTTCTAGTTGTTCAGCTAAGAAAAATTATTTTTTCTATTCTTAATTTGAGACGTTTTATTCCGTTGATGCTTTAAGGCAAGTTTTCTTGGCATTGTTTCAATCCACTCTGGCATACGGAATAGGGGTCTAAGGTGGTAGGTGGTTCATCAAAGACCATTCTTGAGCCCCATTCGAAAATTGCAAAGTCAGGTTATTAAAATAATTCTTAAGTTACCGAAACGTTATCTGTCAGGTGAATTCTGCTCTTTGCTGGGAGTTAAATCTTTAAAATTCTTGCATTTTATTTAGATTTATTTCGTGTAGTTCCAGCTTTTTCTAATGATTTATCTTGTATTTTTTCTGAGTAAAGTTTACTGGCTCAGGAATCGTCAATGATCTCTATTCCGTTTGCCAGATTGGAAACAACAAGAAACAATGTAGGTTCTCTTATTTCTTTCTTGAATAAACTGCCCCAAAAAATTAAGACTACCTATTTAAAAAAAAAAAAAAAAAAAAAAAAAAAAAAAAAAAAGTAAGCCTCCATATAACCTTCTAGCATGGTTGAGTTTGAATACCAATGGTTGAGGGTGTCTGGTTGTGGCTCGTTTTGAGAAGTGTGTTGCCCACGCTTCTCGGATCGAGCTGCAGCCAGACTTTCTCATTGGCGGATAACCGGGGGGGGGAAAAGGGGTGATTGCCCCCCCGTTCGGCCAAAAAAGAGCGAAAAGAGGGGGGAGGAAGGGGGGAAAAAAAGCGAGAAGGAAGGAAAAGGGTGTCTCCGTGGGGGGGAAAAAACCCCCAAATTTGTTGTTTGCGAGGGCTGGATCCACCAAAGGACATTCTGGACCAAAGGATGTTCAGCTCAAATAAATACACTTTAATAAAAGAAAAAAAAAAAAAAAACAAAAACAAATCAAGCCAATTTCTGCTTAATTCAGTGCAGTTTGAATTTGAATTTTTTAAATTTTTTAAAAACTACTTTTTATACTCAGTGGCCTTTTATAAGTTTGTCCCAGGTTGCCAACTTTATTTTGAAATGAAATTAATACTCATATTTATACTGTGTTCATATCTTATAATTTTCATTGTGATTTTAATTTTATTTCATATTTTTGCTATCTTCATCTTATTATTATTTCTCTGTTGTTAATTTTATTTTTAGTGAACCTGCCACTCGAGCTAGCTTGCGGCAGGGGACACTTTTCTTACTTTATACTTTTATTTTGTTAAATTTGTACCAAATAAATAAATAAATAAATAAATAAAAAAAAAAAAAAAAAACTATGACACTGTCAAAGCAATTTATTCTCATCATTTCTGTACCCTAATACCTTCATGTTACAAAAAATAATATGGTTTATTTTGTTGGTATTTTGCCTAACATATAGATAACCTGAAGGTACTATGATTCAGGAATGCTGTGTATCAATACGTTGACAGTTATGTAGTATTTAGTGGGCTGCTGGCATTTGTTATCCATGATAGTTCAACAGTTTTAATATAGAGGTGTGACTACGAGTATTGCCAAATACCAAATCAATACCTCACAACCCCTGCTGAAATTGTTTTTAGTTCAAAGGTCATTGTTCGAAGGAAATTATAATATGACTGGCCAAATACACTAAGGGTCCTTCTTTATGGACATCATTTTTTGTATCGTTGATCTTTACTCTTTTTAAAAATCCTTTCAATTTTTTTTCATTCTCCACTGTTACAGGTGAGTTAGAGAAGAGGCTCAAATATTTGCAACATGATAGTTTTAAGGAGATGAAGGAAATAAGTCTAATCAAACTATCCGGATCAGAGTTGGAAGATTTTGTCCAAAAACTAAGAAGTGATAAAGAATACAGCATGGAAAACAGAATCGAATTCTTTTTTCGAGAAATTTTGTGTAAGTTTTAAGTTTTGTTGAATACTCAGCTGTTTTGATGGTATCTCTCAAATCCTAATTTGAACTGCTGAAAATGTTCCTCACAAAACTGCATGACTTCAAATAAATGGGAGGGGAAAATTTGAGAACGCTTCTTATCTCATACACTCATTAGATTTTGGATTTATATACTTCAATTTCATGAACCCCCCCCCCCCCCCCCCCCCCCGCCTCAAAAAAGAAATGACCCGCGGGGCTAAAATGACGATGGCGCGGCGCAATCACACAAATAATCAAAAATTAACTAGATCTAAAAAAAAAAAAAAAAAAAAAAAAAACTCAACAACCATTGCAGCAAATCATTATTCTTCCTCCACATCATCAACATCATCCTCAGAATCACTTTGATTAAAACTTGACTTGAGAAGAGGGAAAATATCATTTAAAAATTTAGCAGGTGATTGAACCGATTGTCTGTACCGACCGTAAAAATAAATACCATATTAATGCGATAATATAGGAGCACGGGTTGACAGTCGCCCCCGTTTTTGCGAGTGCAATAACTGCCAATAGTGCCATCGGAGGATTTTACACCGCAATCTATCAAAATAAATATACCGTAGGTTTTACTTGAAATGTGTCGAGATTTTAAAAAAAAGGGGGGGAATATGATGGTTAATTTTATTTTTTTAAATCTGGCAACGACTTATCATTCGTGCGTTCAACTCTGCACGGATTTATTTATTTATTTTTTTATTTGTTTATTTATCTATTTATTTATTCATTTCTTTTTTTAAAACATTGCCGCATTGGTGAGTCTTTTTTTTTTTTTTTTTTGGGTCTAGTTAATTTTTGAAATTTGTGTGATTGCGCCGCGCCGTCGTCAGTTTTAGCCCCGGGGGCTCATTTCTTTTTTGAGGGGGTGGGGGGGGGGGGGGGGTTTATGAAATTGAAGTATATAAATCCAAAATCTAATGAGTGTATGAGATGAGAAGCGTTCTCAAATGTTCCCCCCCATTTATTTGACATCATGCAGTTTTCCTTGCGTGAATTTCCGCCGGCAGGCATCGCGCGCGCCCCGATAAGCGCTAGAAAACTCGACGCGTCAACTTTGCGGCCTTATATCTCTGAAACGAAACATTTCCCCCCATTGGGGTTTGCTCTGTTTAAAAAAGGGCATTACTTCCGCTACTTTCCTGACTGTTTTTTTTTTTCCTATCCAGGATCCGCCTCCCTTAAAAAATCGAAAAATCAAATTTTTGATTTTTAAAATTCGAAAAATTGCCAAAAATGGAACTTAAAATTGTTGGAATTTTAAAAACCTATACATGTTAGAAAGCTCTTTGTATGCTCTATCTTTTGGCGTCAAGTTTGTTATGACATCTTAATTTTTGAGGGAGTTATAACGGTTCAAAGGTTTCATCTTTGACCCCCCCCCCCCCCCCCTCTCTATGGGGTCAAAATTTAAAAAAAATGGACCTTTTCCGAATCCTCAGAGGTAGCTCTATCGATCTAAAAAGGTTTGGTTTGAAAATTTGAGGGGCCCACTCCTTATGGGAGCTGGATCAACCTCTTTACTAGGCTCTGTAGTTTCTTCATGCAACTACTGTTTCAATTTTTTTCATTTTTGTCTGATTTAAGGGGTGCCTATGCAACCTGGGAAACAAAAAAGTCTGCTTTTTTTTTCATTGGTTCACGGGACCAGCTCAAAAAATTTCAGCCTTTTTAACTTCACTATGGGAGAAAAAAATATGGGTAGTGTAACTTGCATGGCTTTTAGTATTGCATCTGAAAATGATTATTAATTTTTTTTGTGATTTAATTTATTTTTCAGCTATCTGTTCCTGAAGTTTGTGAACTGTTAGTAAATCGATCGTTCTTAAGAAAAAAACCGTTTGAGGATCTTATCTCCATCTACAGTTACTTTTGGGTAAGAAGTAAAACTCTTTTCAGAAATTGTTATTCAAAACTCAGTTGTAAAATTAGAGCCATGGCTTCATGTTGCAAATTTGTGGAGATGGACTCTCAAATTTGGGGCCAATACTCAAATGGCTTTGTAGGCGGTAGGAGTTTATTTTGTTTCAATGGCGAAAGATGAAGTAGAATCAACGCACTGTACTTTTATATGGAATAATGATCTGTCAGGTAACCAACAAAGGATGCATCTTTCCTGACATGGTGAGCTCTGCTACACAGGGTGTATTAAAAAAAAAAAAAAAAAAAAGGGGAAAAAAGGGACCGTTGCAATTTTTTTTGCAACGGCTGAAGGTATCAAGATAGGGCCAGACATGTGTCCAATATTATTGAAGGAGACACCCAAGGTCCCCAGAAAACATGTTCCATTCAATAATATTTTATGGTTGTTCAACTGTTTTTTATACCTGTAGATATTAGTAGAAATTGCATTGGTACTAAAACATTTAAAGCTACCAAACCCAAAGAATATTTTTACTGGAGTCATTGCTGTCAGCCAGTCTAACACGATTACCTTAAATTCAACCAAAATTTTACTGAATGAGAAATTCTTTGGAAAAACCTGGTGTAAAACAGGGGGTATGCCCGTCTCTATAATTTCACGTTTCAATGCGTTATTGTGTGATTTCTGCGGGGTTGAATGGGTTCATTATTTTTTTCCCACAGATGGGCAGAGCTCTAATTGTCAGGTACCAAAGAACAACCCATTTAACTCTAGCAATGATATTTACAAGAACACTTTGAAATGTGAGTTTTTGATGGTGAGCATATCCTCTTTTTTTAAGGGGCTTTTCCAAAGAGCTCCTCAATTGTTGGAATTACGTATTTTAAAATTTTAAAACTAAAAAAGCCTGCCGGCAGGCCGGTAAGACGAAGTAGATTCCATGCTTGGTTAAATCATTTTTTCACAAATTTAAATATAGGTTATAATTTTCGTTGAATTTTTCTCTGAATTTTTATTTTTTATTTTATCAGCTGCTCAAAATCCAAGTATAATTGTGAAAAAGATTATATTACTAACAGAGAAATGTGTAATCTTTACAATGCAAGTGAGAAATAAAAGCTAGGTTATATAAGTTTTTCACAAATTTCAATAAATAGGTTATGTTATGATTTTCTTTGAATTATTCAATTTTCTTTTTTTTTTTTTCAGCTGTTCAACATTTAAATAAAAATGACCATGAGAAAAAGATTATAGTACAAAGATTGAAAAAAGTGTAATCTTTGTAACGGTAATGAGGAATAAATCTGAATAAGAGCAGCTGATAAAACAAAAAAATAAATAAATAACGTACCTAAGCAACAGTGTACGTGTAAAACAAAGAAAGAGCAATTATACCAATACGCCATCCTTGTCTTTCACTTGTAAAATCCCCTAAGAAACTAAATAGCTCGTAAAACACGTAAAACACAAGGAAAATTCAAGGCAAAGAGCATATGAACTAAAAAAAATCCTCCACGATATATACTAAAATTTTTTTAAAAAAAAAAAAAACAATTTTTCATATAAAAACACTGCCAAAAAACCCGAAAAAAACATCGATATAACTCGCTTACAACGCAAAAAAAGAAAAAAAAAAAGACTGGAGTAAAAAAGCTGCGTAACAAAACGGCTGACATAAATTTCCCCTAAAAAAATACTCAAAACAAACACTCCTAAAAATAAACCTCAAAAACCCATTTTACAACTCAAACACGGCCCATAACGCGAAAACTAACTGTCGGATTTACACCATCTTCGAACTCATCCAAGAATTAAACCCAACGAATAGTTTAGACAAATTTCAAAAATAAAAACCAAAAATTACGAACAGGATCGTGGGACATAAAAACGGTAAAACTGGCTGAAACATACATATAAACAATATATTTTAAACAAAGAAAGAACTTAAATCGGCCCAACACCGAGTTAAGTTGTTATTATTATTCATATATATATATATATATATAATATAATATATATATATTTTTATATATATTAATATATATATATATATTATATATATATATATATATATATATAATATATATATATATATAAATAAAGATATTCCTAAAAAAGCCCCAATACATATAAAGAAAAAATTGAACACTAAAATCGGGAAACAAGGCTAAAAAAAAATTATAAAACACAATTTAAAACAAGAAAGAAACCAAAACGTTTCGGAGCCAAACGACTCCCTCCTCAGTTGGCTAAAGAATGCAACGAGGTAACAAAACAAAAACACAAAGCGAATAACAGACCAACAAAATAATAGATAGGAAACTCAAATGGTCGACTGATCTTCGTCGAACATACGTCGATACGACCCGCAGAGCTTATCTGTATCAGTTTTTAAATTACAAACACTGTTTTTATTTTTTACAATGTGAATACTTTCCAATATGCATCTGGCGTGGTCATTTTTTTCGACGGCCAACACCGTGACGTTGTCAAAATTAAAATGATGATCCAGAGAATCCTCATGACGATGCAAGGCTGTAACCTCCTTTCGGTTATACTTGTGTCCATTCAATCTACTACCTAATTGTTGTCCAGTCTGACCAATGTAACTCATGCTACAGTCTGAAAACGGGATTTTATAAACTACACCAGATTTAGAAATAGTGGGTGTTTTTGCCTTCAATGGAGTAAATAAAAACTGAAGATTATTGTACTGCTTAAAAACCACTTTAAAATCAAAATTGAGTAAAAACGCCTGTAAATTTTCGGAGAGCAGTGGGACATATGGTAGACAAATAAATTTTTGATGGGTCAATAGCCGGTTTTTCGACTATCCTGGTAGGGTATTCATCGATTTTCTTCAAAACTTTTCTAAACACAGATGTAATTAAGTTAAGAGGGTAACAATTTTCCAACAATAAACGTTTACCAATTTGAATCATTTCATGTCTGTACTTAACATGCGTTAACCGAAGAATATGCAACGCCAAATTACTGATGGTATTTAGTTTATAATTCAATGGTTGTACAGACAAATAATTCAAATACCTTCCTGATGATGTTATTTTCTGATACCATTTACAAAAAAACCCCCCTCCGCCCTAACCAGTGTCATGTCCAAATAGTTAAGTTCATTATTTGCTTCCCTTTCCAGTGTAAATTGCAACGGTTTTAAAAATGCGTTGAAAAAATCAAAGACTGAAGGAACATTGTCTTTACGAACGACTAAGAAAAGATCATCTACGTATTTTTGTAAAAGTACACTAGAAAGGGGATGGTGTTAAGAACACAAAGCTCAAATCTCTCCATAACAATATTAGCAAGCACGGCTGAAACACATCCACCCATAGCTAAACCATGAATCTGTCGATAGTACCTTTCCTCAAATTGAAATACAGTGGAAGACACACAAACGTGGAGCATATGAAGAAATTGATCTTTGGAGATAGAACAAAACTTTTCAATTTTATCCCATCTCTCTTCAACACACTCGATAGCAAGAGACTAGTAAAACTGTAGTCATGAATAAACAGGATTACAGTGATAAAATGAAAGCATTGGTAAATGACCGTCATGTTTATAAGGAAATTAAGCAGACTTTAGTTCCATCTCAAATTAAAAAAAATAACTTTATTGTCAATCATTGGTTGGAGAAAAATATATCTCGAAGGAGTTTGCTGATTCATTGCATTGCAATTCAGCTGTTGTTTCTAAGATTTTTGGTCTCGTCAAATTGCACAAACCAGGGTTGCCAATTCGGCCCATAGTAAGTACCATTGAATCACCTTTTTTGGGGGTGCTCTAAATTTTTAGGAGGTATTTTATCTAACATCGTTGGTAAGAATGAATATTCTGTAAAAAAATTTATTTGAATTTTTTTAAAGCTATTAATGACCAAAATTTTTCCTCCCGATTATGAGCTTATATCTTTAGATGTGACATCAATGTACACAAAATATCAGTCGATCTTGCTATCGAGTGTGTTGAAGAGAGATGGGATGAAATTGAAAAGTTTTGTTCTATCTCCCAAAAATCAATTTCTTCATATGCTCCGCGTTTGTGTGTCTTCCACTGTATTTCAATTTGAGGAAAGGTACTATCGACAGATTCATGGTTTAGCTATGGGTGGATGTGTTTCAGCCGTGCTTGCTAATATTGTTATGGAGAGATTTGAGCTTTGTGTTCTTAACACCATCCCTTTCTAGTGTACTTTTACAAAAGATACGTAGATGATCTTTTTTTAGTCGTTCGTAAAGACAATGTTCCTTCAGTCTTTGATTTTTTTAACGCACAGTCAACCGATTTGCAATTTACACTGGAAAGGGAAGCAAATAATGAACTTAACTATTTGGACATGACACTGGTTAGGGCGGAGGGGAGGATTTTTTTGTAAATGGTATCAGAAAAAACATCATCAGGAAGGTATTTGAATTATTTGTCTGTACAACCATTGAATTATAAACTAAATACCATCAGTAATTTTGGGGTTGCATATTCTTCGGTTAACGCATGTTAAGTACAGACATGAAATGATTCAAATTGGTAAACGTTTTTTGTTGGAAAATTGTTACCCTCTTAACTTAATTACATCTGTGTTTAGAAAAGTTTTGAAGAAAATCGATGAATACCCTACCAGGATAGTCGAAAAACCCGGGTATTGACCCATCGAAAATTATTTGTCTACCATATGTCCCACTGCTCTCCGAAAATTTACAGGCGTTTTTTCTCAATTTTGATTTTAAAGTGGTTTTTAAGCAGTACAATAATCTTCAGTTTTTATTTACTCCATTGAAGGCAAAAACACCCACTATTTCTAAATCTGGTGTAGTTTATAAAATCCCGTGTTCAGACTGTAGCATGAGTTACATTGGTCAGACTGGACAACAATTAGGTAGTAGATTGAATGGACACAAGTATAACCGAAAGGAGGTTACAGCCTTGCATCGTCATGAGGATTCTCTGGATCATCATTTTAATTTTGACAACGTCACGGTGTTGGCCGTCGAAAAAAATGACCACGCCAGATGCATATTGGAAAGTATTCACATTTTTTGAAAAATAAAAACAGTGTTTGTAATTTAAAAAATGATACAGATAAGCTCTGCGGGTCGTATCGACGTATGTTCAACGAAGATCAGTCGACCATTTTAGTTTCCTATCTATTATTTTGTTGGTCTGTTATTCGCTTTTGTGTATTTGCTTTTTTACCTCGTTGCATTCTTTAGCCAACTGAGGGGGAGTCGTTTGGCTCCGAAAAAGTTTTGGTTTTTTTCTTGTTTTAAATTGTGTTTTATAATTATTTTTTTTTTGCCTTGTTTCCCGATTTTAGGTTTTTCAATTTTTTTTTATATATATATATATATATATATATATATATAATATATATATATATATATATATATATATATATATAATAATTTTCAACGAGTGGTTTTTTCTCACTCAGGGGACCATGAAACGTGCTCATTTGATAAAATTTCCCAAAAATCCAACATCGCACCCTCTGCAATAAGTAGATTCTTGGAATCACTTAAAAATGGTGGAATGACCTTCCAAATCTTCAAAAGTAGTATGAATCCTTAAAAGCTGTCTGATTGCAAGGATCCATAAAAGGATCCTGCTCATTCCTCTTGGAAATGGACCCTCAACGAAAGTTGTTTTTTTTTACACAGATTGATGCTGTACGTGGAGCTGAGCAAAAGTTCTCTCGGTACCAGAAGTTTTTATCCTGAAGGTTTCATGCAATTTGAGCTCAAAGTTGGAATTCAAGGGTCAAAATTATGAGCATTAGTATGAAGTGCCGTTCTCGGAGAAGGACTGGTGGGCGGCGTGTCTGCCCCTCATACAACAATAACTCCCTTTCTCTCACATCTTGTCCATTCCCCACTCCCCCCAGTCTGCTCTCCTTCCTTTTAATCACTATCTCTTTGCCTATGAGCCTCTAATAGTTCCTCCTGTATTTAACTGTTTAACTGTTTTTTTTCCTCTATCTCCATCTACCAGACTGTAACCCTTCTCCGAGACTTAGAGTGCAAACAATGATAGTTTTATGAGGGACAAGCAGCCGCCCACTTGTCCTTTTCCTGAGAATGGCCCTTTGTTTTAATGCTGATTTCTATGCTTATTATCCAAGTTTGAGCTTAAACTCTGTGAAAACTTCAGGATAAAAATTTTTTGGGGCTGTGAGAACTTTTTCTATGCTTGACGCGCCGCGGTCGATCCACATAAAAAAAATCAACTTTTAGTAAGGGACAGTTTGTATAAGGAATGTGCAAGACCCTTCATTTTCCACTGTTGTTGAAATTTCTGAAAGCAATATCTTTCACAGAAAAATTCATTTGTTTGGCAGCTTTAAAGTTTCAATGATACCATTTCTATGACTCTTTTCGGCGTCAGTCAAATGTCCTGTCCCCGACAGTTTAAAAAGCTTGTAAGGAAAGTAGACAGGGATGTGGGATACCAAAAGGGTGCCAAAAAAAAGACATTAATACCAGAGATATTATAACAATTACAGCTTTATGTAAACGAAAGACTCATAATTTTTTTTTGAATATTTTTCCCGGTTGCGGTTTGTCTCTAAGGAAATTAGAACAGATTTTTTGGGGTTTTTTGATTTTCAAAAACGACCATTGCTCAGCGAATCAATTTTGCTACGTCATACAAGTTAGATCACTTTAAATGCTGGATGATCAGGTGCAGTTTAAGTGTTCTTCGGAGGTATGCAGTTTCAGCTCTATTTTTTTTTTTTTTAACCCTTCTGTCAATCCTATCTTCCATGAATGTATTGAACTTTTTTGTTTAAATTATGTTTTGAATGAAGAGGGCATTAAAAAAAATGGTCTATTTAGAGCGCAGAAAGTCTTCTGACCAAAATGTATGCAGGTAAAAAATTTTAAATAATCATTTTCTATAGAAAAAATTGCTGACAATTTTCCGTTTTTCCCCTCCGAACAGTTAAAAGTCTGTGCATACAGACATGAGACTTATGAAAATAAATGGTGGAATAATTTTCCATGTGATAAGGGAAGAAGTAATTTCTTGCCTTTCGAACAAGATGCTGATTGCAACTGATTCGTAACATTTTGAAGATTGTGATCTTTGATTTCAGATCAGCCGAAAAGTGGAACAGACAAAAGCTTGCTTTAAAAAGTTTTTTCCTCAAGGACGGCATTTTTAATCTCCGCTCATGGTAGCGAAAAAGGTTGATGATTTTTTTTTTTCAGTCATTTAGTTTTTTGGAGACTTTCAAAGAGAGGCAAGCATTTAAAGCAAAGATTCAGGAATACCTAGGATGTGATGCAAGGAATGCCGTCAGTGTTCTGCGACACGCACAAGAACATTCTTTGCTCGATGACCCCGAGTTTTTTTTTGAAAAACTAGAATGTCTTCGCAAATCAGAATTTCATGCAAAAATGCTGTTGGATAACTCTTGGATTTTCCCAACTTTCTCTAGGTAAGTTAAGATTTCATAATTTATAGGGATCCCAGCAGCGTCGCGTGAGCTGCGATATATCAAGTATACTCCATTTAAACACACGAAAACAATCGATTTTCTGGAGGTTCACTGTGCCCCCCCTCATAATCGATTTTTTTTGTGGATTCTAATGGGTAAAGAATCGATAGATCGCAGATTACGCGATGCTACTGAGGGATCCTCAATCTTTTGACAGGTTGCACGGAGTTTTTTAAAAAAAAATTTAATTTGTCTGACAACCCCTAGAGATTTTTTTTGCATGACACTGCTGTAAGATGTGCATACATTCGAAAAATGACAAGCAGGAAATCTGGGAACCCCCTGCTTTTTTCTAAAGGGGGGTTTTAGGGGTTTTTTGAGGTTTTTCATGGTTTTTCCGTACCTTTTATGCACTACGCCATCTTGTAACGTCTGAAAAACGTTCTCAGATCATTAAATAAAATTTTTCACTCACATTTAGACACTCCTGCACACACGGACCCATATTAAACCCCCCCCCCCCCCAATGTCTCTAACCCTGTGGGCTGAACCAAGCGAGGCTAAAATTCTCGCCAGTACATGATGGGATGCAGCGCCTGCTGTGGCAACCTTAGAACTTGTGATTGCACTGTTTCGGCAGTCTCGTAGGTATTATCAACGACAGAGGAAAAGCCCATCTCTCCTGCAAAATGTCCAGTAGGCAACATGCGTTGCACATAGCTGATCATGTGCAATCAGTAATGGCTATCTATTCGACACTTTGCAGGCGTGGCGGTGTGTGTTTTCATTGATAGTACATGCTCCACACTTATCTCTTATCAGGCTAATCTGGACGGAGTTGAGGTCCATCCTAATCTCAATATCAGCAACAGGTAGGTGAATATAGATAAAATGAGAATAGGTTAGTGGACACTTTTCCCACATCCATACCGATTCCTAAGAAAAAGTATTAGCTCAGTTGCACTTTTCATCTCAGTTGATTTCAGTTTTGAGTGTATGTCCTTGGTTTTTTTTAAAATTAAAAATTACTAAAAAGGGGTTTTTATAATTGTGTTCCTTGTCGTTTTTAGTGCAAAGTCATGCAGCCTCTCATGAGGAGAACCGAAGAAAAGTCTGTTTGTGTTGTAAAGAAAAAGAAGGGGCATGCAAATAATAGGTGATAAAAAAAAAAAAAATTAAATTGCTTTCAAAATATGACGACTTAGACCCCAGGCCTTGTTACCAACATGTTGGTAACATGGGGTCTGAAATCATGACAACACATACCGCTGCGCTGGGCCTGCAAAGTGTCGAATAGATAGCCATTACTGATTGCAAATTATCAACTTGGTGCAATGCATGTTGCCTACTTGACATTTTGCAGGAGAGATGGGCTTTTCCTCTGTCGTTGATAATACCTACGAGACTGCCGAAACAGTGCAATCACAAGTTCCAAGTTTGCCACAGCAGGCGCTGAATCCCATTATGTACTGACGAGAATTTTAGCCTCGCTTGGTTCAGCCCACAGGGTTAGAGACAGGGGGGGGGGGGGGGGGATCGCCCCTCGGGACAAAGTGCATGACAGCCTTAGAGCCCTTGTTTTTAAATTTTATGACACAGTTCAGTGCATTGACTGAAATTTACCATGTATGTATGAGTAAGGCCCTTTTAAAGGATGAGTGTTGGGGGAAGAAGTGGGGAGGGGGAGGTGGATATGGGTTCGTGTGTGCGGGGGTGTCTAAATGTGAGTGAAAATTATGTTTAATGATCTGAAAACGTTTTTCAGACGTTACAAGATGACGTAGTGCATTGAAGGTACGGAAAAACCATAAAAAACCCTTTAAAAAAAACCCCAAAAAACCCCGCTTTAGAAAAAATGGGGGTTCCCAGATTTTCTGCTTGTCATTTTTCGAATGTATACACATCCTACAGCAGTGTCATGCAAAAAAATCTCTAATGGTTGTCAGACAAATTAAAATTTTTTAAAACACACCGTGGTTGGAGGTTCTTTCAGAGGGGATTGTTACAAGGTCCATGTAGATAGGTCAGTCTGGAAAATGCTACATTCTCTTGCTTTGTTCCTATATTGACAATGGAATATTTCTGAATTGTAAAATCAACCTAGCCATTTAAATAACGGGGTTTCTTGATCTGGTCTCAAAAGCTATCATGCTATCGGACTCAGGTTTTAGGGGGAGGCAAAGAAGGCAGCTGTTCACTGCGGTAGGATTACTGGGGTGAAAAAATTTTGGGTGGTGATAGGAAAAAAGAGGAAAAACAGAAGAAAGTTCTGGAAAATAAGGAAAAGAGATCTAGAAAGAAAAATAAAAATGCAGCCACAGGCGCTAGTCCAAGCTGAATTTCGAGTAAGTGTATTGTTTTCACCCAAAAATTTTTCTTCAGTGCCAGGGGTACATTTCGCGTTCCGCTTGGGGGGGGGGGGGAAAAATCTGATGACTTTTTTTTTTTTTTTGTTCATTAATATACTTTGTTTCCGTTTTTGAGCCTGACTTCAAAACCTTGGGGGGGGGGGCAAATGCCCCCCCTGGCCCCCCCAAATGACGCCACTGTTCAGTGCATTCTATTAAGAAAAAAGAAAAGGTCATCAAAAATTGTGCACAAAGCCCTCTGTGTGTAAAAATTTGTGGAGGCAAAGAAGGTTCTGCACCTCTGATAAGCCTCTCAGATAACTACGTTAATATCTGCAAATGAAAGGCCAATGTTTATTCTTGTTTATTCCAAAGGGGGTGGCTTGGATCAACTTACCATGCCTAAAATTATCTTACACACCCTGTCCTGTAATATGCAAATTTTAACTGTAAGGAATTTGTTATTGTTCATGAGGCTAGGTATCTGGGAATTAGGTACTTTAGATAGCACCTTGAGCTGGAATAGTCATGTAAATGTTCTAGTTGTTCAGCTAAGAAAAATTATTTTTTCTATTCTTAATTTGAGACGTTTTATTCCTGTTGATGCTTTAAGGCAATTTTACTTGGCATTGTTTCAATCCACTCTGGCATACGGAATAGGGGTCTAAGGTGGTAGGTGGTTCATCAAAGACCATTCTTGAGCCCATTCGAAAATTGCAAAGTCAGGTTATTAAAATAATTCTTAAGTTACCGAAACGTTATCTGTCAGGTGAATTCTGCTCTTTGCTGGGAGTTAAATCTTTAAAATTCTTGCATTATTTAGATTTATTTCGTGTAGTTCCAGCTTTTTCTAATGATTTTTCTTGTATATTTCTGAGTAAAGTTTACTGGCTCAGGAATCGTCAATGATCTCTATTCCGTTTGCCAGATTGGAAACAACAAGAAACAATGTAGGTTCTCTTATTTCTTTCTTGAATAAACTGCCCAAAGAATTAAGACTACCTATTTAAAAAAAAAAAAAAAAAAAAAAAAAAAAAAAAAAAAAGTAAGCCTCCATATAACCTTCTAGCATGGTTGAGTTTGAATACCAATGGTTTAGGGTGTCTGGTTGTGGCTCGTTTTGAGAAGTGTGTTGCCCACGCTTCTCGGATCGAGCTGCAGCCAGACTTTCTCATTGGCGGATAACCCGGGGGGGGGAAAAGGGGTGATTGCCCCCCCGTTCGGCCAAAAAAGAGCGAAAAGAGGGGGGGGGAAGGGGGAAAGAAAGCGAGAAAGGGAAAGGGAAAAAGGGGGTCTCCGTGGGGGGGAAAAAACCCCCAAATTTTTTGTTTGCGAGGGCTGGATCCACCAATGGACATTCTGGACCAAAGGATGTTCAGCTCAAATAAATACACTTTAATAAAAGAAAAAAAAAAACAAAACAAAAACAAATCAAGCCAATTTCTGCTTAATTCAGTGCAGTTTGAATTTGAATTTTTTAAATTTTTTAAAAACTACTTTTTATACTCAGTGGCCTTTTATAAGTTTGTCCCAGGTTGCCAACTTTATTTTGAAATGAAATTAATACTCATATTTATACTGTGTTCATATCTTATAATTTTCATTGTGATTTTAATTTTATTTCATATTTTTGCTATCTTCATCTTATTATTATTTCTCTGTTGTTAATTTTATTTTTTGTGAACCTGCCACTCGAGCTAGCTTGCGGCAGGGGACACTTTTCTTACTTTATACTTTTTTTTTTGTTAAATTTGTACCAAATAAATAAATAAATAAATAAATAAAAAAAAAAAAAAAATACTATGACACTGTCAAAGCAATTGATTCTCATCATTTCTGTACCCTAATACCTTCATGTTACAAAAAATAATATGGTTTATTTTGTTGGTATTTTGCCTAACATATAGATAACCTGAAGGTACTATGATTCAGGAATGCTGTGTATCAATACGTTGACAGTTATGTAGTATTTAGTGGGCTGCTGGCATTTGTTATCCATGATAGTTCAACAGTTTTAATATAGAGGTGTGACTACGAGTATTGCCAAATACCAAATCAATACCTCACAACCCCTGCTGAAATTGTTTTTAGTTCAAAGGTCATTGTTCGAAGGAAATTATAATATGACTGGCCAAATACACTAAGGGTCCTTCTTTATGGACATCATTTTTTGTATCGTTGATCTTTACTCTTTTTAAAAATCCTTTCAATTTTTTTTCATTCTCCACTGTTACAGGTGAGTTAGAGAAGAGGCTCAAATATTTGCAACATGATAGTTTTAAGGAGATGAAGGAAATAAGTCTAATCAAACTATCCGGATCAGAGTTGGAAGATTTTGTCCAAAAAAATAAGAAGTGATAAAGAATACAGCATGGAAAACAGAATCGAATTCTTTTGTCGAGAAATTTTGTGTAAGTTTTAAGTTTTGTTAATACTCAGCTGTTTTTATGGTATCTCTCAAATCCTAATTTGAACTGCTGAAAATTTCCTCACAAAACTGCATGACTTCAAATAAATGGGAGGGGAACATTTGAGAACGCTTCTTATCTCATACACTCATTAGATTTTGGATTTATATACTTCAATTTCATGAACCCCCCCCCCCCCCCCCCCCCCCGCCCCAAAAAAGAAATGACCCGCGGGGCTAAAAATGACGATGGCGCGGCGCAATCACACAAAAAATCAAAAATTAACTAGATCTAAAAAAAAAAAAAAAAAAAAAAAAGACTCAACAACCATTGCAGCAAATCATTATTCTTCCTCCACATCATCAACATCATCCTCAGAATCACTTTGATTAAAACTTGACTTGAGAAGAGGGGGGAAATATCATTTAAAAATCAGCAGGTGATTGAACCGATTGTCTGTACCGACCGTAAAAATAAATACCATATTAATGCGATAAAATAGGAGCACGGGTTGACAGTCGCCCCCGTTTTTGCGAGTGCAATAACTGCCAATAGTGCCATCGGAGGATTTTACACCGCAATCTATCAAAATAAATATACCGTAGGTTTTACTTGAAATGTGTCGAGATTTTAAAAAAAAGGGGGGGAATATGATGGTTAATTTTATTTTTTTAAATCTGGCAACGACTTATCATTCGTGCGTTCAACTCTGCACGGATTTATTTATTTATTTTTTTATTTGTTTATTTATCTATTTATTTATTCATTTCTTTTTTTAAAACATTGCCGCATTGGTGAGTCTTTTTTTTTTTTTTTTTTGGGTCTAGTTAATTTTTTAAATTTGTGTGATTGCGCCGCGCCGTCGTCAGTTTTAGCCCCCCGGCTCATTTCTTTTTTGAGGGGGTGGGGGGGGGGGGGGGGGGGTTTATGAAATTGAAGTATATAAATCCAAAATCTAATGAGTGTATGAGATGAGAAGCGTTCTCAAATGTTCCCCCCCATTTATTTGACATCATGCAGTTTTCCTGTGCGTGAATTTCCGCCGGGGAGGCATCGCGCGCGCCCCGATAAGCGCTAGAAAACTCGACGCGTCAACTTTGCGGCCTTATATCTCTGAAACGAAACATTTCCCCACATTGGGGTTTGCTCTTTTTAAAAAGGTCATTACTTCCCCTACTTTCCTGACTGTTTTTTTTTTTCCTATCCAGGATCCGCCTCCCTTAAAAAATCGAAAAATCAAAAATTTTTTATTTGAAAATTCGAAAAATTGCCAAAAATGGAACTTAAAATTGTTGGAATTTTAAAAACCTATACATGTTAGAAAGCTCTTTGTATGCTCTATCTTTTGGCGTCAAGTTTGTTATGACATCTTAATTTTTGAGGGAGTTATAACGGTTCAAAGGTTTCATCTTTGACCCCCCCCCCCCCCCATCTCTATGGGGTCAAAATTAAAAAAACTGGACCTTTTCCGAATCCTCAGAGGTAGCTCTATCGATCTAAAAAGGTTTGGTTTGAAAATTTGAGGGGCCCACTCCTTATGGGAGCTGGATCAACCTCTTTACTAGGCTCTGTAGTTGCTTCATGCAACTACTGTTTCAATTTTTTTCATTTTTGTCTGATTTAAGGGGTGCCTATGCAACCTGGGAAACAAAAATGTCTGCTTTTTTTTTCATTGGTTCACGGGACCAGCTCAAAAAATTTCAGCCTCTTAACTTCACTATGGGAGAAAAAAATATGGGTAGTGTAACTTGCATGGCTTTTAGTATTGCATCTGAAAATGATTATTAATTTTTTGTGTGATTTAATTTATTTTTCAGCTATCTGTTCCTGAAGTTTGTGAACTGTTAGTAAATCGATCGTTCTTAAGAAAAAAGCCGTTTGAGGATCTTATCTCCATCTACAGTCTACTTTTGGGTAAGAAGTAAAACTCTTTTCAGAAATTGTTATTCAAAACTCAGTTGTAAAATTAGAGCCATGGCTTCATGTTGCAAATTTGTGGAGATGGACTCTCAAATTGGGTCCAATACTCAAATGGCTTTGTAGGCGGTAGGAGTTTATTTAGTTTCAATGGCGAAAGATGAAGTAGAATCAACGCACTGTACTTTTATATGGAATAATGATCTGTCAGGTAACCAACAAAGGATGCATCTTTCCTGACATGGTGAGCTCTGCTACACAGGGTGTATTAAAAAAAAAAAAAAAAAGGAAAAAGGTACCGTTGCATTTTTTAGCAACGGCTGAAGGTATCAAGATAGGGCCAGACATGTGTCCAATATTATTGAAGGAGACACCCAAGGTCCCCAGAAAACATGTTCCATTCAATAATATTTTATGGTTGTTCAACTGTTTTTCATACCTGTAGATATTAGTAGAAATTGCTTTAGGTACTAAAACATTTAAAGCTACCTAACCAATGAATATTTTTACTGGAGTCATTGCTGTCAGCCAGTCTAACACGATTACCTTAAATTAAACCCAAAAATTTTTACTGAACTGAGAAATTCTTTGGAAAAACCTGGTGTAAAACAGGGGGTATGCCCGTCTCTATAATTTCACGTTTCAATGCGTTATTGTGTGTATTTCTGCGGGGTTGAATGGGTTCATTATTTTTTCCGACAGATGGGCAGAGCTCTAATTGTCAGGTACCAAAGAACAACCCATTTAACTCTAGCAATGATATTTACAAGAACACTTTGAAATGTGAGTTTTTGATGGTGAGCATATCCTCTGTTTTATAAGGGGCTTTTCCAAAGAGCTCCTCAATTGTTGGAATTACGTATTTAACATTTTAAAACTAAAAATGCCTGCCGGCAGGCCGGTAAGACGAAGTAGATTCCATGCTTGGTTAAATCATTTTTTCACAAATTTAAATATAGGTTATAATTTTCGTTGAATTTTTCTCTGAATTTTTATTTTTTATTTTATCAGCTGCTCAAAATCCAAGTATAATTGTGAAAAAGATTATATTACTAACAGAGAAATGTGTAATCTTTACAATGCAAGTGAGAAATAAAAGCTAGGTTATATAAGTTTTTCACAAATTTCAATAAATAGGTTATGTTATGATTTTCTTTGAATTATTCAATTTTCTTTTTTTTTTATCAGCTGTTCAACATTTAAATAAAAATGACCATGAGAAAAAGATTATAGTACAAAGATTGAAAAATGTGTAATCTTTGTAACGGTAATGAGGAATAAATCTGAATAAGAGCAGCTGATAAAACAAGAAAATAAATAAATAACGTACCTAAGCAACAGTGTACGTGTAAAACAAAGAAAGAGCAATTATACCAATACGCCATCCTTGTCTTTCACTTGTAAAATCCCATAAGAAACTAAATAGCTCGTAAAACACGTAAAACACAAGGAAAATTCAAGGCAAAGAGCATATGAACTAAAAACATCCTCCACGATATATACTAAAATTTTTAAAACAAAAAAACAATTTCTTCATATAAAAACACTGCCAAAAAACCCAAAAAAACACATCGATATAACTCGCTTACAACGCAAAAAACGAAAAAAAAATGACTGGAGTAAAAAAGCTGCGTAACAAAACGGCTGACATAAATTTCCCCTAAAAAAATACTCAAAACAAACACTCCTAAAAATAAACCTCAAAAACCCATTTTACAACTCAAACACGGCCCATAACGCGAAAACTAACTGTCGGATTTACACCATCTTCGAACTCATCCAAGAATTAAACCCAACGAATAGTTGAGACAAATTTCAAAAATAAAAACCAAAAATTACGAACAGGATCGTGGGACATAAAAACGGTAAAACTGGCTGAAACATACATATAAACAATATATATAAACAAAGAAAGAACTTAAATCGGCCCAACACCGAGTTAAGTTGTTATTATTATTCATATATATATATATATATAAAATTATATATATATATATATATATATTTTAATATATATATATATTTTATATATATATATATATATATATATATATATATATATATATATAAAATAAAGATATTCCTAAAATAGCCCGAATACATATAAAGAAAAAATTGAACACTAAAATCGGGAAACAAGGCTAAAAAATAATTATAAAACACAATTTAAAACAAGAAAGAAACCAAAACGTTTCGGAGCCAAACGACTCCCTCCTCAGTTGGCTAAAGAATGCAACGAGGTAACAAAGCAAATACACAAAGCGAATAACAGACCAACAAAATAATAGATAGGAAACTCAAATGGTCGACTGATCTTCGTCGAACATACGTCGATACGACCCGCAGAGCTTATCTGTATCAGTTTTTAAATTACAAACACTGTTTTTATTTTTCACAATGTGAATACTTTCCAATATGCATCTGGCGTGGTCATTTTTTTCGACGGCCAACACCGTGACGTTGTCAAAATTAAAATGATGATCCAGAGAATCCTCATGACGATGCAAGGCTGTAACCTCCTTTCGGTTATACTTGTGTCCATTCAATCTACTACCTAATTGTTGTCCAGTCTGACCAATGTAACTCATGCTACAGTCTGAACACGGGATTTTATAAACTACACCAGATTTAGAAATAGTGGGTGTTTTTGCCTTCAATGGAGTAAATAAAAACTGAAGATTATTGTACTGCTTAAAAACCACTTTAAAATCAAAATTGAGTAAAAACGCCTGTAAATTTTCGGAGAGCAGTGGGACATATGGTAGACAAATAATTTTCGATGGGTCAATAGCCGGTTTTTCGACTATCCTGGTAGGGTATTCATCGATTTTCTTCAAAACTTTTCTAAACACAGATGTAATTAAGTTAAGAGGGTAACAATTTTCCAACAATAAACGTTTACCAATTTGAATCATTTCATGTCTGTACTTAACATGCGTTAACCGAAGAATATGCAACGCCAAATTACTGATGGTATTTAGTTTATAATTCAATGGTTGTACAGACAAATAATTCAAATACCTTCCTGATGATGTTATTTTCTGATACCATTTACAAAAAATCCCCCCCTCCGCCCTAACCAGTGTCATGTCCAAATAGTTAAGTTCATTATTTGCTTCCCTTTCCAGTGTAAATTGAAAATCGGTTGACTGTGCGTTGAAAAAATCAAAGACTGAAGGAACATTGTCTTTACGAACGACTAAGAAAAGATCATCTACGTATCTTTTGTAAAAGTACACTAGAAAGGGGATGGTGTTAAGAACACAAAGCTCAAATCTCTCCATAACAATATTAGCAAGCACGGCTGAAACACATCCACCCATAGCTAAACCATGAATCTGTCGATAGTACCTTTCCTCAAATTGAAATACAGTGGAAGACACACAAACGGGAGCATATGAAGAAATTGATCTTTGGAGATAGAACAAAACTTTTCAATTTCATCCCATCTCTCTTCAACACACTCGATAGCAAGAGACTAGTAAAACTGTAGTCATGAATAAACAGGATTACAGTGATAAAATGAAAGCATTGGTAAATGACCGTCATGTTTATAAGGAAATTAAGCAGACTTTAGTTCCATCTCAAATTAAAAAAAATAACTTTATTGTCAATCATTGGTTGGAGAAAAAATATATCTCGAAGGAGTTTGCTGATTCATTGCATTGCAATTCAGCTGTTGTTTCTAAGATTTATGGTCTCGTCAAATTGCACAAACCAGGGTTGCCAATTCGGCCCATAGTAAGTACCATTGAATCACCTTTTTGGAGGTGCTCTAAATTTTTAGGAGGTATTTTATCTAACATCGTTGGTAAGAATGAATATTCTGTAAAAATTCATTTGAATTTTTAATGCTATTAATGACCAAAATTTTTCCTCCCGATTATGAGCTTATATCTTTAGATGTGACATCAATGTACACAAACATATCAGTCGATCTTGCTATCGAGTGTGTTGAAGAGAGATGGGATGAAATTGAAAAGTTTTGTTCTATCTCCAAAGATCAATTTCTTCATATGCTCCGCGTTTGTGTGTCTTCCACTGTATTTCAATTTGAGGAAAGGTACTATCGACAGATTCATGGTTTAGCTATGGGTGGATGTGTTTCAGCCGTGCTTGCTAATATTGTTATGGAGAGATTTGAGCTTTGTGTTCTTAACACCATCCCCCTTTTTAGTGTACTTTTACAAAAGATACGTAGATGATCTTTTT
The DNA here is from genome assembly GCA_011764245.1 of Trialeurodes vaporariorum. Lineage (NCBI taxonomy): Eukaryota > Metazoa > Arthropoda > Insecta > Hemiptera > Aleyrodidae > Trialeurodes > Trialeurodes vaporariorum. Next base: position 68,039,910 of record VMOF01000001.1, read on the forward strand.
TTAGTCGTTCGTAAAGACAATGTTCCTTCAGTCTTTGATTTTTTTAACGCACAGTCAACCGATTTGCAATTTACACTGGAAAGGGAAGCAAATAATGAACTTAACTATTTGGACATGACACTGGTTAGGGCGGAGGGGAGGATTTTTTTTTAAATGGTATCAGAAAAAACATCATCAGGAAGGTATTTGAATTATTTGTCTGTACAACCATTGAATTATAAACTAAATACCATCAGTAATTTGGCGTTGCATATTCTTCGGTTAACGCATGTTAAGTACAGACATGAAATGATTCAAATTGGTAAACGTTTATTGTTGGAAAATTGTTACCCTCTTAACTTAATTACATCTGTGTTTAGAAAAGTTTTGAAGAAAATCGATGAATACCCTACCAGGATAGTCGAAAAACCGGCTATTGACCCATCGAAAATTATTTGTCTACCATATGTCCCACTGCTCTCCGAAAATTTACAGGCGTTTTTACTCAATTTTGATTTTAAAGTGGTTTTTAAGCAGTACAATAATCTTCAGTTTTTATTTACTCCATTGAAGGCAAAAACACCCACTATTTCTAAATCTGGTGTAGTTTATAAAATCCCGTGTTCAGACTGTAGCATGAGTTACATTGGTCAGACTGGACAACAATTAGGTAGTAGATTGAATGGACACAAGTATAACCGAAAGGAGGTTACAGCCTTGCATCGTCATGAGGATTCTCTGGATCATCATTTTAATTTTGACAACGTCACGGTGTTGGCCGTCGAAAAAAATGACCACGCCAGATGCATATTGGAAAGTATTCACATTGTGAAAAATAAAAACAGTGTTTGTAATTTAAAAACTGATACAGATAAGCTCTGCGGGTCGTATCGACGTATGTTCAACGAAGATCAGTCGACCATTTGAGTTTCCTATCTATTATTTTGTTGGTCTGTTATTCGCTTTGTGTATTTGCTTTGTTACCTCGTTGCATTCTTTAGCCAACTGAGGAGGGAGTCGTTTGGCTCCGAAACGTTTTGGTTTCTTTCTTGTTTTAAATTGTGTTTTATAATTATTTTTTAGCCTTGTTTCCCGATTTTAGTGTTCAATTTTTTCTTTATATATATATATATATATATATATATATATATATATATATATATATATATATATATATATATATATAATAATTTTCAACGAGTGGTTTTTTCTCACTCAGGGGACCATGAAACGTGCTCATTTGATAAAATTTCCCAAAAAAACCAACATCGCACCCTCTGCAATAAGTAGATTCTTGGAATCTACTTAAAAATGGTGGAATGACCTTCCAAATCTTCAAAAGTAGTATGAATCCTTAAAAGCTGTCTGATTGCAAGGATCCATAAAAGGATCCTGCTCATTCCTCTTGGAAACTGGACCCTCAACGAAAGTTGATTTTTTTGACACAGATTGATGCTGTACGTGGAGCTGAGCAAAAGTTCTCTCGGTACCAGAAGTTTTTATCCTGAAGGTTTCATGCAATTTGAGCTCAAAGTTGGAATTCAAGGATCAAAATTATGAGCATTAGTATGAAGTGCCGTTCTCGGAGAAGGACTGGTGGTCGGCGTGTCTGCCCCTCATACAACAATAACTCCCTTTTTCTCACATCTTGTCCATTCCCCACTCCCCCCAGTCTGCTCTCCTTCCTTTTTAAACACTATCTCTTTGCCTATGAGCCTCATAATAGTTCCTCCTGTATTTAACTGTTTAACTGTTTTTCTTCCTCTATCTCCATCTACCAGACTGTAACCCTTCTCCGAGACTTAGAGTGCAAACAATGATATGTTTTATGAGGGACAAGCAGCCGCCCACTTGTCCTTTTCCTGAGAATGGCCCTTTGTTTTAATGCTGATTTCTATGCTTATTATCCAAGTTTGAGCTTAAACTCTGTGAAAACTTCAGGATAAAAATTTTTGGTGCTGTGAGAACTTTTTCTATGCTTGACGCGCCGCGGTCGATCCACATAAAAAAAATCAACTTTTAGTAAGGGACAGTTTGTATAAGGAATGTGCAAGACCCTTCATTGTCCACTGTTGTTGAAATTTCTGAAAGCAATATCTTTCACAGAAAAATTCATTTGTTTGGCAGCTTTAAAGTTTCAATGATACCATTTCTATGACTCTTTTCGGCGTCAGTCAAATGTCCTGTCCCAGACAGTTAAAATGCTTGTAAGGAAAGTAGACAGGGATGTGGGATACCAAAGGATGCCAAAAAAATGACATTAATACCAGAGATATTATAACAATTACAGCTTTATGTAAACGAAAGACTCATAATTTTTTTCTGAATATTTTCCAGGTTGCGGTTTGTCTCCTAAGGAAATTAGAACAGATTTTTGGGTTTTTCGATTTTCAAAAACGACCATTGCTCAGCGAATCAATTTAGCTACGTCATACAAGTTAGATCACTTTAAATGCTGGATGATCAGGTGCAGTTTAAGTGTTCTTCGGAGGTATGCAGTTTCAGCTCTATTTTTTGTTTAACCCTTCTGTCAATCCTATCTTCCATGAATGTATTGAACTTTTTCGTTTAAATTATGTTTTGAATGAAGAGGGCATTAAAAAAACTGGTCTATTTAGAGCGCAGAAAGTCTTCTGACCAAAATGTATGCAGGTAAAACTTTTAAATAATCATTTTCTATAGAAAAAATTGCTGACAATTTTCCGTTTTCCTCTCCGAACAGTTAAAAGTCTGTGCATACAGACATGAGACTTATGAAAATAAATGGTGGAATAATTTTCCATGTGATAAGGGAAGAAGTAATTTCTTGCCTTTCGAACAAGATGCTGATTGCAACTGATTCGTAACATTTTGAAGATTGTGATCTTTGATTTCAGATCAGCCGAAAAGTGGAACAGACAAAAGCTTGCTTTAGAAGTTTGTTCCTCAAGGACGGCATTTTTAATGGACAAATTAAAATTGAATGTGGATGAAGTCGAGATGATCTATTTAAAATACCCATCAGTCAAAAAAACTAGTGAAGCAAAGCTGAAGCTAATGATTGATTTTCTTTTAGCCGAAAACTTTACACCTGATATGATTCATAGATTACCTGGAGTCGTGTGTCATAGTCTTTCAACGTTGCAAGTAAGTGTTTTCTTGTCAATATCAAAGTCTCAAGTCATGGTTTTTTGGAATTTAGCGGCCACCATTATGATCCATGAAAATTCATGAAAATTGGTGTCTCTTGGTAATTTTACGTCTGGAATCCATTAATGACCTCGAGAAAACTTTTTAGGCAGTTTTGTACCTTCATCAGCACAAATTTTATGCTACGGATCAAAAATTTGAAAAATAATTACTAAAATCAGATGGAAAAAATTCGAAGAAAGATTTTTGGTCCTCTTTATTTTTTTCGATATGACGCATTCTAAGCAAGAAAACCACTGCACAATGTGGAAACGTCAGTGCTTTTACCATGAAAAGCGGCAGTAAAGTATGCAACCTACAACTTCATTGATTCTTAGAGCCGCCTGCTATAGTAAAAGCGCTGACTGAGAAGATGTGTTTATGCCATTTCAGCTAAGTCTGGACGGGGCCCATTAATTATCCATTACAACTGTTTAAAGTCTCAGCATTGACCGCCTATCAGACCATTATCTACAAGTGGCACAAGCACAGGCAGATGCGTAATAGTCCTCTCTCTCTCTCTCTCTTGGCCCATTTGAACACATGCATTGGAAAAGGATAGAGAGGGGGAATATTATGTGACTTTAACCCCTATCTGGTTCTTTTTCTAACACATGCGTCCCAATGGGCAAAGAGGGAAAGAAACGAATTCTTAGAAACGCCTCAGAGTGGGGGCATGGGATCCAAGCTAATCCAATCTAAACTAAGCTAATTCAAAGATTAAGAAGGTTTCTTAAACATATGGCAAAGGCACGATTTTGATAGCTAAAACTTACAAGCTGTGTCTTCTCTGCCATCTTTCATATTTTGCATAGATGTAGCCGTAAAGACGCTTTTCAGCATCTCATTTTTGCTTATTGTGAAAGGGCCATCAAAAGCTCATTAAGAGCTTTCGAAAGTCCTTGGTGTAAAAAATGTGGAAACTGTACTTTCAATGCATAAAGGATATATTGGTGCGGTAGGTTAGGGGGAATATTTTCATTCATACTACCCTGGTTCGAGTGCTGAATTTCACCGGATAGAAAGTCTTTAATGCTGGCGGTCAGTTAATAAGTTATCCCCCCCCCCTCCCAATGTTTCACATACTACCATAAAGGCATTTACTTCTCATTCATACTAATTGTCATCAAACAAAAATTTTCTTCCCCGTAAAATAAAGGGACGAAAAGCAATTCTTGCATTTCAAATACCATGAAACTTTAAAAGCTTTTTTAGCTCATTTGCAAAAAAGTGAAAGGGAGGTGTTGAAGAGCAAAATGGCTAACTCCATGCAAAATTTGCTTGATGGTAGAGGTTGCTCATTTGTGTCCTCCTTAAAGTTTGTCTTAAAGTAGAAAAAAGGGGAAAACGGTTAATTTTTGGAAAATGAAGTTAAATTGATGCAAATTGAAGGCCTTTGATTAAAGAAATTTTTTTTCTTCTTGGGGGCTCTTTTGTCTGCTACAAAGGAGCCGTTTCGTACAAATTTTAAAGGGAAGATATGATTTTCAAGAAAAAAAAAAATGACTCAGCTTTCAGCCCTCTAAAAACATTGATTCTTCACCGAAACCTATGTTTAACCCTTCGTTGCTCCAAGGGACATAGAGCATCAAGGGGGGGGGGTGTCAAGTTTGATCCCAATTTTTTTTCCGGCCTGTTTATGGCTTTTTTAACTTTCAAGAATTTTTATTGCTGAAATGTCTCATGTCTGCTTGTACCTCTTACAATCTTACACTTTCAATTAGTACCTATAAGTTTTAGTAGGTAGTTTTTTATAATTTTTGTAAAAACTTTGATCAAAAATGTAAAACAGTCTATTTTCTCAAAAATGATCAAAAAAGCAAAAACTAATTTTTCTGTTTTAGCGACTATTAGTGACTAAAATGGCAATAACTTTGATGTAAATTTTTTTTGTTCAAAAAATTTCTTAATCCCTTCAAAAGGCGAAAGTAAAAATTGGATTATTTTGATTTCTTGTTATCTTTTATCATGAAAAAACACACCTGGGGTCAAATTTGACCCCTCCTTGGTGCTACAAAGGTGAATAGCACTAAAAATATGGTGTCTCCATCCTTCCTTCTTTATATTCCTTACAATTTACTTTGGAGCATCTTAGTAAGCAACATTTTTTTAATTTTTTTTTTACCTTGATGATTTTTTTTTTTTCAGGCAAGAATAGAAGAGCTGAGAAAGTATAAGTATCCTATTACCTCGCTAGCTCCTATTTGCAGAAGTAGAAAGGAATACAACAAGTTTATCAAGTACTTACAGACCAAAAAGGAAGATGACAAACTTTCGGGAAAAGAAAGTGATCAACCCCCATCAGTGATGGCTTGAAATATAAGTGTAGGAGAAGAAAATTCATTTTTAGGAGACAGTACTGCAGTGCTCCTCAGTTTCTCATTAATTTTACTTTAAGGAAAGTGCTCTTCTTTAGAACGTTTTACCCTCTTCAAAATCACTGTAAAATCACTGTAAAATCACTGTAAAATCACTCTAAGTGCTGAAAGAGGGGAAAACCCACGAGCCAAACTAAAACTTGAGTAAAGTGTTTTTGAGAAAAAAAAAAAAGTAAATTGATTTCTTTAAAAAATTTTTCTCTTCTAAAATCAGTGGTATGATCAAAATAGAAACATTTGTCTGAAGAACGTTCTGTTTGTTTTATAAGCCTTTTTTCTAGAAATGGACTCAATCGCACTTGAGGGGAAAGAAAGGAAAAAAGTGAAGATAGTTTTTGTTCCATAAGTCCATTTTTCAGAGAAAAGCAAGTCTACACTGAAAAAAAAAAAAATATTGCTGAAATATCCACCTGCATTGCTATTCAAGCCATTAAGTTTTGCTAAAAACCCGGCCTGCAAACCCGTCACTAAAATCGCAATATTCATAGTTACTGAATCAGCAATACGCTTTTTCCTGACGTAGCAATTTTTATTGCTAAAATTGCAAACATTAATGTTGCTATCTTTGACTTGCACGATTAGTAAATCAGATTGGTTGATTTTTCAAATTTGTTTGCCAATTCCGCAATGCAGGTAGTTAATTCAGCAAAATTTGTGTTTTGCAAGTATCGCAAGTCCGTTTTTGCTAAAAGAGCAATATCTTTTTTCAGGGTATGAACAGGCTGTAATTGACGAATTTAGTGCGATGTCAGGAAGTAATTGGATCCAAACAATGTCTCGTCTCATTTGCTCTCACATGCTTTCCGTAAGAAATCGGACCCAAAATTTTTTTAATGCAAATTCATGCTGGTAAACAACCAGTTCTCTCAGGTTTTGTTGTACCATTCCACGTACATTAAAAAATAACTATGTTTTAACTACATTTCTGAAACACCACGCATTAATTTACAATTACAGTTATTATTGAAAAAAGTTCTACATTTTGTCTTTGTCTCTCTCCCAGTTTCTTATGGGCACAGAATTCTAAAATAAGGGCTCAGCGGCACTATCACACCACGTATTATACCTTGAGCAAGCTTCGGTACGAAGAGAGGTAAGGATGTTGAGTGTCATGGCGGTATTATGCCCAAAGGGACCGTGAGTAAGACAAGAACAAAACAAAGGACATCCTTGGATATAATTGTGATTGAAAATTCATTTCTGATCTTTCTTGCATTATGTTGGTGTGAAAAGATACTTTCAGGTAAGTGGAATACTATGGTGCAACAAAATTTGAGAAAACTGGTTGTTTACTAGCATGAATTTGCATCAGAAAATATGAATTTACTTTCTCATGGGAAACTCCAGCAAGACAGAACATTTGTTTGTATCCAACTATGATTTGACGTCATCACTAAATTGGTCTTTAAGTAATCAGAAGTCAGCGTCCTCACTATGTACATGCAATTCGCTTCAGCTGTTATATTGTTATTGTTATTCTTATTATTAATAATTAAAATTACCCTCTTCACCCCCTACCTTTTGTTCTTGAAAAACTATGAAAAATTCATGCAAGTTTAAAAGAACTTTATTCAATAAAAATTAGACAACATTGGGGAAAATTTTTGGAAGCATCTCTCGCCAAGCTGAAGCTTCAAAAAATTGAAATTCGAATCTGCTTGTACCAACAAAAAAAAAGTCAGCTTTATTTAGATGCGTAGCATTATCCGGTCTTCAAAAAAAATTTTTGGGGAAATAGTTTGGGGAACAACAAATTAATATGCTAGTGGCAGAAAGAATGGCTTACACAAAAGAACATTCTCCTCAGCAGCAAGGCCCTTGATTCTGCTTGCCTTACGAATACACATTTCTTGTAGAACAAAAAAAATTTATGTTTGGGGATTGCATTTTAGGTCAATCGTCAGAGTTTAGTTCTCATTTTTGCCATCAGAGTGCTACCATTTGATCAACGTTGAATTTGAGGCCGAAAGTAATTTATATGTAAGAAAACAAATTGTCAGTTATTTGATGATCGCTGAAGAATGCCCCTGCAAAAATTTTGTCAATGACCTAAAAAAAGGCCGAAAGCACAGTCGATGAATAAAAAAATGTTGATTGACTCCGTAGATTTTGGTTCAGGATGGCAACCTGCAATACATATTCCTTTGAATTTAAACATAGCGGGTGGTCCACTGGATCAAAAATCTAAGGCTCTGACTGACATTATTAATTTGTCGACTGTACCAAAAAACGAATGTCACATTTTGATACTGAAATTGATTTGCGACATTCTGTTCCTTTGGGATTTTCAGCCTTATTTTTAAATTATTAACAAATATTCAGAGATATTTCCCCAGATAGTAACCTATTACCTGAAAATTTAGTTTTCCTTTTCATAAATATAAAATTTCCTTGGGTCTGTAATTTGAGATTCATTGAATCATAGAGCTGTGATCGCAAAAAAACAGCACTAAAAGCTGAAGATCACCATAAGACTAAGTAAATGGGAAAGTTGCAAAATGTTTCAATTCATGAATGCCCCTACACAGTAAGTACACGGAGGTGTGACTTATTAATTATGGCTACTCATAGTCCTTTCAGTATCTTGATATTCACGCTACTGAAGGAACAGCTTTTTTATCTTTTCTAGTTTCTTCAAAAGAATTGAGATGAATGAAAATGATTGAAGCAGCAACGCGTGCTTGCGAATCTAATTGACTGACATCATGAGCCCACTCAACCCGTCCCCCGTGTCCAGTCTGAAAAAAAAAAAAATACATTATTTTTTAATACAATTTTTAAAATCACAACAAAAATCAAATGAACTATCAATTCAAAAATCAAATTTAGCCTCATTTTTCAGCATTTTTTTAAAGTTCATTATTTTAGGAAAGTCCTTATGTTTCTCGATCTTAGAAAAATGAAAAAAAAAAGTTCATTTTCCATGGGAGGAAATTTAACTTAAGCAAAGAGCTAGATATGTTTTTCTCCATAAAGAAAAAGAATATTAATATTTTTTGTTGGTAGGCACTATTGTAAAAAAATTATCGCCGTGCCTACCCCGAAACTGACTTTAAATATGCACTTGGAGCTTTGCTGCACCCCCTTTTCCTCTTCCTCTCTTCAAGCAATTGTGCCTGCCGCATTGCAGATGGTTTTTGTCAAACCTGGCATCTACGTTTTGGTTACACTCTTTTCTTTCTTTCTTTATTTTCTTATTTTGTACCCAATCAGTATGCATAGCGAGCACTTAGTCTCCCTCTTCAGTTTCTTAGTAAGAATCAAGAGGGAAAATGAAACATCACATAATTTGCAATGCAAAGAAAGTAAAGTTTTGGCATGGACGAAGATATAACTAAGGACTGCCGACTTCCTATCTCCGCCCGGTTAAACCTGTTAGCGGTTTTTGAGCGCGACCGCAGCGATCCAAGCAGCAGTTAAGGTAAACTGTGTGCGAACTTTCGCAATAATTCTGCGCCCGGTGCCGGATTTGATCCCGAGGATCCGCCGCGCCTCTCGAGTGCCTTACCGACTGAGCCACCGCGCCGCATGCCTGCACGAGCGGTAATTGTGTTATATAAATCAAGCTGCTGAGAGACCGCTGCAGTTCCGCAAACCGCTGTTGTAAGCGCTGCGGTCGGGACTAACAAGAGTCAGCAGTCCTTAGTTATGTCTTGGTTCATGGTTTGGTTTATTTTCTCCAATTTGAGAAGCCACAAAGTTTTTGGCCTTTAAGTAACCTAAAGAAGTTTAGCCTCCAGTCAAGATCCAATGAGCTTTTTCTGGTAAGGGTAGTTCTACAATAACAGGGTTTTTTGCTGATGCTGTAAAATATTATAGAAAGTGCATCATAAAAACATCTAAAGCCCCCAAAATTTGAATAATAGTTCTGTTACAGGTGTATCTTTCAGCAGATTCTACAATGGACTGAAAATTTAATGAACCGGTGAAATTATGTAGCTTTTTAAGAGTCGAAAATGGCAGAAGGGCCTGGTACATTGACCATAGTCATTTTTTTTTGGGCAGAATGATGACCTTTAGACTCCTAAAAAGTCATGTGATTTCATTGTATCAATTTTACAGTTTGTTTATTTTTGAGCTTGCAAAAAAAAAAAAAAAAAAACACTTTTTATAGAGGTATTCATTGTTTGAGAGCTTTAAACTTTTTAATGATGCAATTTCTAAGACAATTATAGGTAAGTATCTGCGAAAAGTCCTGTTATCGTGTAACTGGTAAATACCCAAAGAATACAACCTTATTATTTCACTCGCCGGCTTAAGTACTAAACCGTCTTCTATAGGTAAGTGAGCAGACTCCAGATCAAAGCTGATTCGTTTGCTTTTTTTAAGGTGCTTTGTGTTTTGTGCCCTAAAACTCTAAAACCTCTAGAGCATCAGGGTATTTATTTTTGCATCAACTTACTTGGAACTCTTCTTCTAAACGTGACAACAGGACAGCTTGTTCAACGCCTATGAATCTTTCTCTACAACTGAAGGTGAGTATTATAGATTTTAAAGTTTCGACAGCAAAACAAAATCCTGCAAAAAATTAAACAAGGGTATGAAATATGAATAAGTGGTCGAGAGTTTACTCCATAAAATGCTGAATCTATTTGTGTTATTGATTTTAGTAGATAGATAAGGTTCTGTCACCCTAGCTTTCGGAGGCAGCTCTTATGCCCATATTTCGGAGCGAACAACATTCCTGAACATGTAAGAAGGAAAAAAGATGCAGAAACACACACTGGGATACCGCCACAGTGCGGAACACCCTGAAACTAAAGTTCAGAGAATTTGTGTACTTCAGAGTTCATTCTATAACCATGTTTTTTCCCAATTCCCTCCTTCCAGTTCAAGTCACTTAAAATGTTGAAATTAGAATGTAAAGGTTCTGCCGCACCGGCTGCTGGATTAGCTCTTATGCTCGTTTTTCAGAGCAAACGGCAGACCTAAGGTTTGCTTTCTTTTTTGGCTGCAGGAAGCTTCTTGATGGTGATTGTACTTACTGCTAACTGCGTTGCCTGACTCCCAGCATGAGGAGCCGGAGGACATTGCACCGACTTACCAACCAGGAGTCTCAGTTTAAGTCACTTAAAATGTTTCACAAAATTGTACGAATTTAAAAACGATCCCAAAGCTGACTTCAATCAAAAAGAGGTTGCTTAAGGTAAGGTTAGCAGCTCTGAAATTACAACTTCGTATTTTTTATGGATCTGTCATATTGTAATTTGAAAGTCACACCCGCAAAAATGCGCTATCAAGATTCTTGCACTTCAGCAAAAAGAAGAAAATAATATTTAAAAAAAGAAATAAAAAAAAATAAGGCGCAGTCATTTTGAAGTCCTGGCATACAATAGAGGTTCAGGTTTGTGATGGTACTCATGGGAAAAATAGAGTTAGAATCAGTGCTGATCTATCACAAAAGGGTCACAGGGGGGAAAGACAAGTGATTGCTAATCTTTCTTACTTCCGTAAGGTTCACTTTGCTTCAAATTCATACTGAAAGCAAAGAGGCGGGAGTGTAAAACAGTGGCGTAGCGTGGTCCCAAGAGTTGGGTGTTTTTTTTAGCAGAATTTCATTATCCCACATCAAGCTGTAAGAAAAAATGAGCTATGAGGAGTTTCTCCCCCCCCCCCCCCCCAAAACACTTGCGTTAGGTTAGGTAAGGCCTCTCCCCCCCATCTAACCACCTAATCTTTTATACAATAAGCACGAAAAAGAAAAAAAAAAAAAAAAAAAGCACGATTTTTTTTCAGAGTTGAAACTGCCAAAAAAGCAACATGCAGTGTGGTTGTATTAGTTCAAGTAGTGGGGGGGTCCAGTAGCAGTAGGCCACCCGCAAGCCTACTGCCACTCTTCTCTCTCCACAGATACTTAGGCGCACTAGCGCAAGGCGTTCAAAGGTCTTCACCGAACCCAGACCCATTCTAGCAGTCAGACACACGAGAAGTATTCTTCAGCTGGCACCGCACAATTGCTGTGACAAACGCACCAAGCAGGGCAGTGAGTGAGGCAGTGAGGTGTTCTCTGACAGTCACCTGACACTTCGCTGCCGTTTTCGGCCGTACTGTGTCGTTCACTCGGGGCGGTGCGTCTCGACTCTCGCTTGCTCCACTGCAGTAATATCCCTACTCCATCCTCTCGTGAGGGTTTACCGATAGTCACTGGACACCTCACACTGCATTTGACAGTGCGCCATGCGTGCTATCATGGCCTCGTTTTTTCTTTCACTTTTCAGACTTACTCTGCCTGATTAAGAGTGGAGATTACTAATCCGGTGTGCTTTTATTTACAGTTGATGTTCCAATTAAAAAAGTCACCAATACTCAGCATTTGAAATTAAATAACACAAAAATCACCAAAATCGTAGGGTGTCCACCGAACACCCAAATACCCTGGACGCTACGCCACTGATGCAAAATTTTCCATAAAACTGGAAGTTTTGTGTAACCGGGATTTCATCTTCACAGGATTTTCATAAAATTCCCACACAAAAAATTTTAAAAGTTAAAACTTTCATCTTTTGCTTATTTGGATACTGTATGTAT
>VMOF01000001.1:68052462-68125188 GCA_011764245.1 Trialeurodes vaporariorum
TTTTTTGAGCCAGAATCTCACTTCAGACAACGGCGAGGAATCACCTCACCAATCGATTTATCGATGAAGAAAATGATCGGCATGCTAGAGTCACATGGACGGAGCCAGCAATTTGGCAACTGTGGATTCTATCCATTCGAATGAATGAGAAACAATCGATTCTTGAGGGGACCATGGCCCAATTTCTAATCGATTGCTTCTCATACATTAAAATGGGATGATTCCACGGTTAACTAATGGGGCTGTTGCACACTTTTGCTATAAGTGATTCAATAGTCGATTCTGGTGTAAAAACCTCCAAAAATAACGATGGCACCACTAAAAACTTCCGAAATCCACTCCTAAACTCGATAAACGCTTTATTTGCGCTGATGTATTGGATGCTGAGAGTAGTAATAATGCGGGAGATTCCCATCTAACAATACTGTAACTCCATCAAGAAGTGACCAATAAGAGACGACTTTCATTTGACACCGGTGTCACAAGGTGTTGCGGTACCATTCATCGGATGTGGATCATCACTCTGATGACTAATTACTCTGTGAATCATCCTTGTCAGCATAGAAAGAGTGACGAAATTAAGATAGGAATCTCCCATTGTTACTGCCCTCGGCCACCATTACGCCCTCGCAAATAAAAGCGTTTATTGAGTTTAAGAGTGGATCTCGGAAGTTTTTAGTGCTGCCATTGTTATTTTTCGAGGTTTCTACACAAGAATCGACTGTTAAATCGCTTATAGCAAAAGTGTGCAACAGCCCCATCATTAGGCAACTGTGGAATCATCCCATTTGAATGTATGAGAAAAATCGATTAGAAATTTGGCCATGGCCCCTCAAGAATCGATTGTTTCCCATACATTCAAATGGATAGAATCCACAGTTGCCAAATTGCTGGATCCGCTCACGTAGAGGCATCATTGGGATGTAGACGGATTTGAGTTTATGGTTTTTTTCGAAGTGCGGGATCGGCCTCGGGATCTGCTTCCTTCACTGCTTCTATCTCTACGCATAGGACTTTCACCAGGATTTGGACTTTCCTCAATTTGAAAGTTAGTCCTCTCTTTATAAGCTCCCCCCTCCCCCGATTGATAAAATTTTCATGAGTAAAGCCATAAGACCTGTTCTTTTGTTCCTGGTCGGCGATTTACCTACGCGGGTATATGGGTTCCCAGATCTTGCAAATAATATTCTCTCTTGAGCAGTTTCCATGGATAAATGTCCGATATTCTTCGGATCGAAGGAATACAGCTTCATTGTTCCCGGCGCTGACGGTGATTCGATGGACTCTGAAAGATGTTGACCGAAAATTGTCGAAGGATTGGAATAAGAGCCACCGGATTCATTATCCCATTTGCTGGTGGAGCAACTTTGACACGTGCAAACTCTACTTTGGTTTCCATCGGAGCACTCTGCAGTACATGTCAGAAAGAACGCGTTCCGCAAAAGCTCTGTAGCATCAAGAAGGAATTAATGAATGAGGAACCACCCATGTCGCATGGTTACAAGACTTTTCGTCCTGTTTTGTTCGTCCACTTTTTTTTCGTCCATTCTTTTTCGTCCACGACATTTTGTCCTTGATAATTTGTCCTTTCAATTTTCGTCCCGTAGCACAATTAGTCCTCTCATTATTTTTGTCCTCGACTGTAACGTCCAGCAGTTTTTAGTCCAATTATTTTTAGGTCCAGAGTATGTCTTTTGTCCTGTCATTTTAGTCCAATGTTTTTTGTCCTCAAAAAAAAGTTTGGTTCGTCCAATACAAATTTATGTTCGTTTTCGTTGGTTTACAGGTAAAATTTGTGAGTCTTTATTTCAATACCAGAGAACGTATTCAATTGGATTCTACCATAATTATAAAATAGAGTTTACATGAGTTAAAATTTACATGAGTTTAAATGGATTGAATGCAACCTTTGCCAGATGCCAGATGGCACGCACCGCCACGAAAGAATATCAATCAAATTAACCACGTTGGTTTACCTTAAAAGTCTGTTAAACCTTTGAGAAACCTCTTCTGAAGGAAAGATTCCGTCGAAAGTAGATCCTATATGTTTTAATATCGCGATGAAGCTCAATAAAAACTTTTCTTTTCACTTTTTTTTCTGGGCATTGCATTTTCTCAAAAGATAAATTAATGAAACACCTAGTAATAATACAATATTAATTTGCTTTTGGTGGAATTCTACTTCTTCATTTTATTTCACCTGTAAACTAACGAAAAGGAGCATTGGACGAAACCAACTTTTTTTTAAGGACATAAAAAATTGAACTAAAATTACAGGACAAAAGACATACTTTGGACAAAAAAATAATTGGACTAAAAACTCATGGACGTTGCAGTTGAGGACAAAAATAATAAAAGGACCAATTGTTCTACAGGACGAAATTTGATTGGACGAAATTCGATTGGACGAAATATCAAGGACCAATTTTCATAGGACGAAAAAAAGTGGACAAAAATCGATCGGACGAAAAAAACGGGACGAAACGTCTGTTAACCTGTCGCATGGATTGCAACTTATCGCAAAATAGTCGTCAAATTATGGCAGTTTTATCATACCATATCAGACCATAAGAATGCAAATATATGGCGTCAAAGTTGTAACGAAATGACACACAAATAGAAACTTTTAGGAGCTGGCCTTTTTTTCTGCCCTTTTTTTTGCCTATGAGTCACCTCCACCTATGCCTATAAGTGTCTGTGTGTCAAAAGTTGTAACTTTATTACAATTTGAGGGTGGATAATTGTCCGTATGTTGTTCAAAAATTGCAACTTTATTGAACTTTTATTGCCATAATTTGCAACGTTTAAGTAGATTGAAAAATGCTACATGAGCATAGTACCTACTTTTACTTGTTCATGCGTGATTATTTTAACGGTTCCATTTCTCTAGAAATAAGCCTTCAAAATTAAACAGTTTTTGTTTACTTTTTTTTTTTGTTTTGTTTTGTTTAGGGCATATGAAGGACGCTTCAACGAGCTATAGAGAGGATTTATGGGACGTGATTTTGAAACTTCAAGGAAGCAGCCACGATGGAATTATCTTATGGACATTTTTACACAGGCTTGGTTTGTTTGCCTCAATTTTTAACCTTTCAATTAAAAAAAAAAAAAAAAAAAAAAAAAAAAAAAAAACAAGCAGCCAGCAGATTTTGTATCGCAGTCTAGCGATACAAAGATAACATGCAGTCAATAGTGTAAGCTGCTTTGACTGCATTGTTATTCTTGTAATACCGCTTTTCATTAAGTTTCATAGCATATAGGGTGTCAATTAAAAAAGGAGCTAGGCCAAATATATCGAGAACGGCTCCGGATTTTGAAAAACACTGAAACACGTGTTCAATTAGCTTGAGGGGGACATCTTTATAGGGGGTTTCCGATTTCGGAGCCATCTCTGGGGGGCCCGCAGGGCGGATACCACGTCCCTAAATTCAATACTTCAAACGAGGACCCCCATATTTATTTATTAATCAAAAAGAGGGTGAAATTATCAGACTTTGGGTACGAATCGAAGTTCAATATCGTTTTTCGTTTTTGATACATTGAAGGTCAAAGTTCGATTTGGACTAATTTTCAAAAAATCATTACTCCTCTTTGAAGAGTCGGAATTTAAAAATCAAGGACACAAAAATACTCTAAAAAGTAAGCCCCTTTCAGAAAAAATTCAATCATAACAAACATTTAGTCAAATTTTGGTTTTGAAGCTCTCAAAACTTTTAGACGTTTTGGCCCCAAGGAGGGCCATCTGAAAAATTCCGAGGTTTGACCCCTATTGATTGATACATTAATCGAAAAGGCGTAACAAAGTGAGCATTTCGGCGCAGACCGGAGTTCGATATCGTTTTTCACAATCGAGATATCTCAATCTGTAAATTGACATTCGATATCTCAAATGTAAAAACGATATCCACCTCCGGTTTGCGCCGAAATGCTCAGTTTGTTACGTCTTTTCGATTGATGTATCACTCATTAGGTGACGTAACTCGGAATTAGACCCCTTTTTAGAATTCTAGGGGAGACCACCAGACCCGCAAATATTTATCAAATATTTTCATCTCTTGGACCTAATTCTGCCTTCAATCCGAAGAGTTTGCTTTGTAGCGAAGCTGTACGAATAGTTGCCTACTTCATCAATTGAAGGCTAATTGAGATCCCTAAATTTTATCTGATGTTGTTTTCAGCAAGTTTTAGATTAATTCCAGATTCCAATAAGTGCATATTCTTTAAGTTGCATTCATTCTATTTGTTGGGGTTTCTTTTTTTCCTTAGTTTTTATAGGTTGTCAAAATCGATTTGATTCTTGCATTTCCTCCAATGAATACAATTTTTGTTTCCTTCTTTCAAACGGTGAATCTTCAAATAATTTTTTAATTTAGCAGATTACACCCCCCTCCAAAGATGTATTTTGTTTGTAAACTGCGTACACAAAATTTTAACAAAATTCATCCAGCCATTTTTGATTGACTCTTCTTTATGCGTTTAATTTTCCTTATACGTTCTTTTTACTTTCTCACTCTAATGAAATTAGAAAAATTGAGAGTGTATTGCGATGGCGCAAAGATTTTCAAGGTATTTTGTTTCGATAGTTGGCCTCTCACGACTAAGTCAATCATGATTTTTACAAAATAATGGCCTCTCATCATGTCTAATACCATCAGAAAGAACATACTTCAACCATATTCCCATATTTCTTAACCCTTTCTAACTTAGAGACATTTATGCAAAAAAATTCTGTGGCGTCTGTCAGTCCGTGTGTACCTTCCCATAACTTTTGAAATATTGGTCCTTATGCTTCCAGATTTTGCACGGCTGTTGCTTTTTAGATCCCCAGAGGCACTTTTTTGTTTTTTTGAAATTCCATTTTTTAGGTTAGTTATAGGGAAAAAATGATTTCCATTGAAATCAATGGTAAAATGGGTAAAATGGGTGTAAAACTGGAATAATTCAAGTTTGGCTCAATCAATTTTGATGAAAGTTAGCAAAAAAAATCTACATTCAGCCTACTAAAAAAAACCACACATATTACAATATCCAACCTTTAAAGCTGTTTAAAAAATCAAAATAAGTGCGCTCGAGCCAAAAAATGGAATTATCGTGAGAAATTAATCTTTTTACTTGGAGTCAATCAATTAGGGCTCGATGAATTTGATGAAAACTTTTGTACACACAATCCACTATCAAAATACTAACATATTTTTCTTTCTTAGTCACCATACACAATTGATAAAACCTTTTCAAGAGGCAAAATAGGTGCGATTGAGAAAAAATATGGATAATAAACGCAAATAAAAACATATTCTATTAATTGGGATAGTTCAGGTTAGGTCCAATGAATTTTGATGAAAACTGGCAAATGCAATCTACTATTAGTCTACAAAAGAAAGTATTCCTTACAGTTACAATATACAACCCTTAAGAGAGTTTAAAAATCAAAATAGGGCGTTCGACCAAAAAAAAAGAATTAAAGTGAGAATTAATGTTAAAACTTGGAGTCAATCATTAATGGGATGAATTTTGATGAAACTTTGAACAAACATAACATGTTACCGACCCACTAAAATATTTCTCTCATACAGTCATCATGAAAAACCTTTAAGACCGTTTCAAGGGGCAATAAATAGGTGCGATCGAGCAAAATCTTTTACATTAAGCCAAAAAGACAAAAATAATATTTGGAATAAGTAATTCAAGCATGACTCAATTAAGTTCGATGAATATTGAAACAAAAAGTTTGCAATCTGCCTAGGCATAATTTTTTTTCCATGTATAGCCACAATAAACAACTCTCAAGTCTGATACCGTTTAAAGGCAATATAGGTTCGATCAAACCAAAAAAAGAACGTATAAGGAAAATTAAAAGTATAAAGAAGAGTCAATCAAAAGTGGCTGGATGAATTTTGTTGAAATTTTGTGTACGCAGTCTACAAACAAAGTACATCTTTGGAGGGGGGGTTTAATCTGCTAAACTAAAAAATTGTTTTGAAGATCCACCATTTGAAAGAAGGAACCAAAAATTGTATTTATTGGAGGAAATGCAAGAATCAATATCGATTTTGACAACCTATAAAAACTAAGGAAAAAAAGAAACTCCAACAACTCCAACTCCAAATACTTATTGGAATCTGGAATTAATCTAAAACTTGTTGAAAACAACATCAGATTAGAATTTAGGGATCTCAATTAGCCTTCAATTGATGAAGTAGGCAACTATTCGTACAGCTTCGCTACAAATTTGCAATGCAACTTAAAGAATAAGAACTTATTGGAATCTGGAATTAATCTGAAACTTGTTGAAAACAACATCAGATTAGAATTTAGGGATCTCAATTAGCCTTCAATTGATGAAGTAGGCAACTATTCGTACAGCTTCTCTACAAATTTGCAAACTCTTCGGATTGAAGGCTGAATTATGTCTAGAGATGAAAATATTTGATAAATAATTGCGGGTCTGGTGGTCTCCCCCAGAATTCTAAAGGGGGGTCTGGAAGTCTCCCCCAGCATTTCAAAGGGGTGTCCATGGGACTCCCCCAAAATTTCAAAGGGGGTCCGGGGGCCGCCCCTAGATAAAAATGGTTGAGAAAGTGTTCGTAGGGTATTCCCTACAGTTTATTTTGGTTTGATGGAACCTACATTGCCTTAAAACAGTATCAGACTTAAGAGTTGTTTGTTCTAGCTATACATGGAAAAAAAATTATGCCTAGGCAGATTGCAAACATTTTGTTTTAATATTCATTAAACTTAATTGAGTCATGCTTGAATTACTTATTCCAAATATTATTTTGTCTTTATATTGGCTTAGTTTAAAAGATTTTTGCTCGATCGCACCTATATTGCACCTTGAAACGGTCTTAAAGGTTTTTTATGATGACTGTATGAGAGAAATATTTTAGTGGGTCGGTAACATGTTATGTTTGTGCAAAGTTTCATCAAAATTCATCCCATTAATGATTGACTCCAAGTTTTAGCATTAATTCCTCACTTTATTTGATTCTTTTTTTTGGGTCGAACATCCTATTTGATTTTTAAACTCTCTTAAGGGTTGTATATTGTAACTGCAAGGGATACTTTCTTTTGTAGACTAATTGTAGATTGTATTTGCCAGTTTTCATCAAAATTCATTGGACCAAACCTGAACTATCCCAATTAATAGGAATATGTTTTTGTTTGCTTATATTCCCATATTTTTTTCTCAATTGCACCTATATTGCCTCTCAAAAAGGTTTAGCGGTTGTGTATGGTGACTAAGAAAGCAAAATATGTTAGTATTTTGATAGTGGATTGTGTGTACAAAAGTATTATCAAAATTCATCGAGACATAATTGATAGATTCCAAGTAAAAAGATTAATTTCTCACGATAATTCCATTTTTTGGCTCGAGCGCACTTATTTTGATTTTTTAAACGGTTTTTAAGGGTTGAATCTTGTAACTATGTGTAGTTTATTTTATAGTAGGCTGAATGTAGATTGTTTTTGCTAACTTTCATCAAAATTGATTGAGCCAAACTTGAATTATTCCAGTTTTACCCATTTTACCCATTTTACCATTGATTTCAATGGAAATCATTTTTTCCCTATAACTAACCTAAAAGTTGAAATTTCAAAAAAACAAAAAAAAGTGCCTCTGGGGAATCTAAAAAGTAACAGCTGTGCAAAATCTGAAAGCATAAGGACCAATGTTTCAAAAGTTATGGGAAGGTACACACGGACTGACAGACTGACGGACAGACGCCACAGAATTTTTTTGCATGAATGTCTCTAAGTTAGAAAGGGTTAAGAAATATGCTAATATGATTGAAGTATATTCTTTCTGATGGTATTAGACATGATGAGAGGCCATTATTTTGTAAAAATCATGATTCTAACTTAGTCGTGAGAGGCCAACTATCGAAACAAAATACTTTGAAAATCTCTGCGCTATCGCAATACTTTCTAAATTTTCCTAATTTCATTAGAGCGAGAAAGTAAAATTAGGTGTATTTCGTTAAATTAAAATTCTGGGCAGTCTATGTCTCAGACCACGGAATCGGTCCGATTCTGCCATTGAAGTCCCAACATTTTAATTTGACAAAATACACCTTATTTTTTCTCCTCAAGTTAACATGTTGCACATCGATCAGAAGGTTTCTATATATTTTCTCAGAATCTGTCAAGATTTGTGAGAAATTCTCAAGTGGATAAGCACAAGGGTTGATTCAAAAATCTTTTAAGTCCCGATAGCTAAAAAAATCTGGGTATTTTGGTAAATGTCTATGGGAGCAAAAATGTTGGCAATTGCCTCTGATATGAGGATATGAACTCTTTTCGTACTTTTAGAAGATGCTTTTTTGCAAAAAACTTGATAAATGTGTGTGAGCTTCTTCTAATATGAATGAGGAGCTGTTGAGGGCTTTTGAAAAAAATATCAAAAATGAAAAAAATTGTTTCAATTTTGTAACCAATTTTAAAAATTTTTAATCAGCCGTTCTTGAGAAAAATGCTCTGTGCTGGTTCTTTTATCTATAGTTATCATCTCTGTATTATGTTCTGTATAATTTCATTGGGTATGCAGAGTAAGTGAGAGTGTGGAGTGAGAATTTCTTTTCTATGTGAAACTTCTGAGCGCTAGTGTTTTTGTTCATTTTCTTTTTAATTTCTATTATTTCATGTCTCAAATTATTTTGGATAAATTTATTTCACCAAAACTATCAGTAAACCTCAAGTACCTACCTAAACTCGTGGCGGTCAAGATCCAAAAATTTCTCCAAACCTCTCCCTTTTACTACCTCCTCTTTCCTACCTCCATCTCCTCTCTTTAAAAACTTTTCTTTCAAAATCAGTTTTTTTAACCTTATCTGAGAGATGCATGATTGTGCATGAGATCTCTCAGATTCAACTTACAAACTAGCTGATATCAAAGCAACCAAGTCTCCTCCCCTCCCCTCTTCCCACCCTTTCTACTCTTGTGTTTCTTCTAGCCCCTATCCCTTCAGATTTCAGCCTGAGATTTTATCTGATCTTCATTATTCCGAATTATTATTACAATCTGTGGCTGCGCTCAACGCAAACCATTGCATAACTCATAAATTGCAGGCGCATGAAAGTGCAAAAGATTTAATGCCCAAAGGCGCTGATATCCGAAGGACCAAGTCTAATTTTTTGTACCTACCGCACCTTTCTTCTGCTTCCTCTTCTACTTCATCCTCTCGCTATAGTTCACCCACCAAAAAGAAAACAAATTAAAAAAAAAGTCAGAAAAATAACTTGGCGTTGAAATAAAGGGACAATATTTGAAATTCAGCAGGCATGGAGTTTAAATGTTTCCGGTACCCTGAATAGAACAAGGATCAGTATTGCGTGCTTTTAAAAATGAAAAAAATTTAAGTACTCAGCGAGCTGAGTACAGGATGTCTTTGCGCTACCAAGTTTATGGGATTCACAAAATACTGCAATGTGGCAACATTGTACTGTGCGCATTTAAATCCATGAAAAATATGAAGCTACTGGGTGTGTAGTGGGCTCAGGAGTTTGATCTATTGAAAGGTTTTAAATGAAAAAATGCAATACTTAATGCCTCACTACACGCTACACCACTGGTAACAACTTTTAGTACTAGCTGCTGCATACAAAATTTATCAGCCGAGTTATATCAAAATAGATTTGCTTACATTTCTGATCATCTTGATAGCGTTTATTTAAGAAAATATTGCCAATGACAGCTTTGCAAAGCGCACTCCATTTGTATGCAACTACGCAGATAAATGAACTCCCAGCTGTGAACATTATCCACAAAGTTCTGTGCATAAGACAGAAATGCGTCCATCCGCACATGTAATAAAGAGCTGTCATCAGCAATCTTTCCTGAAATGACCTAGCTATTTTATCACCAAAATTGTTGAAGATAAATATACACGAATCCATTGAAAGACAGAGTTAATGGTAGAGTTTGAAGTGAAAATTGATGTGACTTACTTGAAAGACTTGAGTTTTAATGATACCCCAACTAGCATTTCCACTCTGAATTTTTTGATTTGACGCAGAATACAGCTGACTACTATAAAATTTTCTAAAAGGAGACTCTCGTTTCAAAAGCCCAATTTTAGAAACATTGCTAGCAGCAGTTAAATAAGGATATGACAGCGTTACTACTTCTGTAAAGGCACGAGACAGTTAAAGTGAGATGCAACATGATAAAATCACTCCTCGAAGAACACACCTTTGAAAACCACCAAGGATTTTAATCATCCTAACCCATTGAAATCAATCAGTATTAACTAGTTGCCACCAGTTATAAAAACCACAACTTTGACAGTGGCTCTGACGTCTGGTTCAAAACCTTGCAATTAAAAACATTAAAATTCATTCTCTTCGATCGGAAGGGACAAGATAGCAACAAATGATTCGTGACAGAATTCACTACACACCGAAAACAAGAATTCTTGGCTTAAGAGTGGGTGAGCGTTTGTAAAGCAAATAATAAAATCTAGATAGAGTTACAGAACTGAAAGATGGGTTGAGCACTGAGAAATAAGTTGATTGTTCAGATTGCTTATTTCATAAAATGATCCACAACCACGGCCGTGGCCACAACATTTCACGAGCAAACATCTGGATTCTGGAAGTTAATAGGAAGCAAGGGGTGGGTTATGGTTGATTGAAATATCCTTTAATGCACCACTAATAAAAAATAAAGGACATGAGTAATGATTAAAAAAAGAACAAACGTTTGGGAACACTGCTCATCAATTAACCTCAAACGTAAACACTAAACATCTTGCGACAGTCTCAGTCCTGTCTCGGCAAGAATTGCCGAGCAAAGTCAGAATTTAAGGAAAAAACTAATCGAAGAGTATTTAGAGGGAAAGTAGAAAACTGTTTACTGGCAAATCGTTGAAACCTCCGATACGATCATATCATAACATTGAAATTAAAGACGAGATACATGAATATTAGAAAAAAACAAATAATTACTCTTACGACCATGGACGAAGATATAACTAGTTTGGTTATTTACTTAACTATTATTCAACACATAATCAGCCTGGAATTCTCCAAAGGCAGTACAGTACCTAAAGGCTCCTGAAAGAGTTCCTGATAAAGTTGTCTCGAGACATGGAAAATTAAGAATAGGTAATGGAGCTTACAAATGACGAATGAGAATTACAACTGACAAACTAAATGAAAACTATGAAGAACTTGAGGGTTTCAATTAGTAGAAACTGAGATTAAGGCTATGATTGACAGAAAAACACGCACAGTTCAAAAAGAAATCCTAATTTGAAAGTCACTTGGTCACTGATAGAGTTCGAAAACACGCGAAGAAATTCGATTTGTTTACTTTTTTTTTTTTTTTTTTTTTATAAAGTTCAGAGATAACGGTCTCTATATATAGGCAATCCACGAACTCGCGTGATGGGCGTAAATTTTATGAAGTTTGATTATTTTATTTTATTAGAGGTTATGTTGTGGCGGGTTCTCCCATTGGAGAATCTCCATGCTCCGTCCAAGGACTAGCTATGGTGTGGAGTGGTGAATGCGTATGTGCTAGTTTGAGGTGCTTTTTGCACCGTTGCAGATCCAATTTCTTGCAGTTGTACGGGTGGATTGTAGGTTTCGAAGTTTCTAAGTGCTAGATTAATCCTGTTGCACCATTTGATTATGATGAAAAGGGAGTACCGATAGGAACACGGCAAAAAAATAACAAAGTATTGAATAAAATCGTGAATTGTAAAAGCTTCCGATTTCTGGTTTGCGAATACAGTCTTTGACATGTCCGCAACGTTAGATAGAAGATTTGTCAGAGACATATTTTGTATTAAGAGAGGTGAAGATAAACACTAAGTCAATTGTACTCGGATAAATCGAGTATGTGAATACGTGAAAGGCGTCGAACTGTTTGACTATTGTCTAGTAGTTGCATTGCCAGCTCGTTGGGATGGTTATATAAACGATGAATGTATTTATTATGAATCATTTCTACCGTTTCCTGTACTGATTGATATTAGCCGAGTAGTGAATTACATGAACATAAACATATATAGGCATGTTTGTAACCATTCTGAGCCATTTATTTGGGCGACTTGAATTATTTTCAAATTTGACTTTGCTGTTGTCCCCATAATTGGATACCATACGTCCAAATGGGTTTAATGACTGTTTTGTAGATATGCAATTTTGACGAGATAGATAGCTGAGATCGATTGCCTAGAAGCCATCTGTATTATAAAGCAGAAAATCAAGCTGTTTCCTTTTCATTGTCACGTGAGTTTTCCAAGTTAGCTTGGAGTCCAAGTGCAAGCCTAGGTATTTCACTGAGTTTTTGATTGGGACCATTACTCCGTTGATAAAGATAGGGGGCTGGTTCTTTGCGGAGAGTAAAAGTGATATGTATAGATTTGGTATCATTTAGTTTAATCCTCCATTTATTGCACCATATTATAAATATATGAAGCATTTGTTGTAATTTTGCAGATACTTGTTGAGCACTTTCCGATGTAGCGAAGAATGCTGTATCGTCAGCGTACGTTGCAGTGTGGACTTCAATTTCCGGTGAAGATGTCATGTCCGAAATGAAGAGGGTATAAAGAAAAGGTCCTAGGATACTTCCTTGAGGAACTGAGGCTTGTATCGGGCATTCCCAGAGAGGGCGTTATCTTGAACTACTGAGAAAATTCTGTTATTAAGATAGGATGCAAATAAAACGTAATAAGACGGAAGTTTTGTTTTAATTTTATACAGTAATCCTTGGTGCCAAACTTTATCGAAGGCTTTTTCTACGTCCATAAAAACTGCCCCACAGTAAAGTTTGTTTTCAAGTGCGTACATGATTTTGTCAATTATTCTATGAATTTGTTCTATAGAGAATGTTTTTGTCGAAATCCGAATTGATGAGCCGGAAGCAGATTTGGATTTTCCTGTAGTATATTAAATAGCATCGTTTTCTCAAAAACTTTACTAAGGGTTGGGAGAAGGCTGATTGGGCGGTAGGATGATACTTGATTTTCAGGTTTTCCTGGCTTAGGGATCATATGAATTATGGATTTTTTCCAACTTTGTGGGAAGTATGATAATCGGTAAATAGCATTAAACAATATAGTGATGTATTGGAGTACCTTGGGTGGTAGCTGTTTCAATATTTCTGATGTTATTTTATCATGGCCAGGGGCTTTGTTATTTGGCATGTTCCCTATGATTCGAAGTATGCTATCATATGTTGTACGGGTTGGGTAATCAACAGGAAGGGGTTGGGTTAAGACTTCAACAATTTCGGAGGGGTTGGATCATTATGTAGTGGAGTAAAAACTCCCGTCAGATATTCAGAAAATACTTTGCATTTTTCTTGCGGGGATCGGGCCCATCCCGGGCATGGAGAATTGGAGGAGTCTTTATACGAGGCCTTGATATAGCTTTTGTGACTCTGTATAGTGAGTAATTCGTGTCTGAAAAAGGTGATAAGGAAGACGTGAATTCATCAAATTTCTTCTTATTGAGTTCCTTCAACCGAGTTGTGATGAGTCTTTGAATTTTTCTATAGTGTTTTTATCAGCTGGATCATGGAAACGATGCCACATTTGCGAGCAGTGTGTTCTTGTCGAACCATTTCTTTAATTTCCTTATGCTGTGTCGGTCCGGCAGGACGGACAGATGTTATGATATTCGGTGTCGCTTTAGATAAGGCTTCGTATATTGACTCATTTAGATGTCTGACGTAGTAATCGATTTCGTCTTCCGTTTTAATTTGTATTGATAGACTCCCTATAGATGACTCAACAGATTCTCTGAAGGTTATCCAATCTGTTCTACTGTTGTACAATTTAACTATTTGGGTTGGAATACAATTTCCGAACTTAATTTAATAGGATAAGTGAATGAACTATCCTTAATCATAGAACCAGGATCTTCCACTCGAAGATAGTTTAATCCTATTCCTTTATAAATGAAAAAGTCTATGATATCAGGGTGATGTTTTATATTAGCCGGGTAATGCGTGGGAGATGAACCAGATATTGGTGACGCATTTGAGATGGTAATGGATCGGTTAAGGATCCTACCACGTTGATTAGTTAACCTTGAACCCCAGTTCAAGTGCTTTGCATTAAAATCTCCGCCCACGATGAAAGTAGAGCCGAGTGATTGGAAGAAGTCGCAGAGGTGATTTTCTTCCAGTTTTATAGAGGGAGGAAGGTAGACAGCCGATATTTTTACCCTCTTTGAATTTGTTAATTGTATCATGACATTCGTTGCTTGTAGCATGGGGGATATGAAATTTTCTAAAGGATAATGAGCAATGGTGTTAGAGATAAGAACAGCGGATCCACCTCTGGCCCGATCACTTGGGTGATCTGCATGATATAATGTATAATCCTTGAATTTGGTAAAATGGTCTTTATTAAAATGCGTTTCAGAAATCAGAAAATATCTATTGAGTGTTCTTTTATTAAGTTTTCTACTTTTAATTTGTTGTTATAATTTTGTAGTCCATCGACGTTTAAGGTGGCTATGCGGAGCAAATCGCCTGCCATCTTAATTTTTATTTGAAGGGAGACGTTCCAGCAGCATGAGGAACATCTTTTCCATTCGCTCTTGCTGTTTTAATAACATATTAAATAGGTACTCCAAGGTTAAGGCTGGGGTATCACTTGATGTTTGGGGTAAGAGAGGGTTCCTCTCCCAACCTCCATTGTTTTCAGCTGTACTATCGGTGTTATCTTTTACTAGGTTACGCTGCGCTTGTGCAACTGCTCTACGGGATGCTTTATTAGGAGGGGCTTTTAAGTTCCGGGAAGTCGCTATTGTTGTATGTGTGGTCTTGCAATTCAATTGGCTTTTGCTGATTTTTAACAATGGGTATTGGAGCCCTCTTTTTTCTTGAATTTTAAGAAATACGGGACATTGCTTGTAATTGGCAGGATGTGGCCCCTTGCATAAAATGCATTGGGCATTCCTGTCCGTTTTTGGACAATAATCGTTAAATGTCCGATATTTGTACATTTAACGCATCTAGGAGGAGTTGCTGGAGAACAATAATTTTTTGTATGACCGTAAGATTGGCAACGTTTGCATTGGGGAACAAAGCGACCAGTTTTAGGGGGTTCAATTTTGACAATTACGTTAAACATTTTGGTGATTTTATATATTCTTTGACATTGTCCGTTTTGACGACTTCGATGAAGTGGATTGGGATAGGCACCCATTCCTTAGGGTCTGTTGGATTTTTTGTGATGTTCTTTCTGCCATGAGTTACCCGGAGAACAGAAATCCACTCGTATCGATGCAATCTTTTATTTCATCGTTTGTAATAGAGTCAGGTAATCCCTGATTACCGCCTTAAACGGCCTCTCTTTTCGGATTTGAAAAGTTCTAAATATTATATTTTTTACTTTGAAAAGAGCTTGCATTTTCCTGAAATCAGGAATTGTTGTATTTTGGATCTTCATCTCATTACCAATAAGTTAATGGTAAAGTCTTTTAAGTTTTCGCTCTCCAGTCCAGCTTGAAAGAGTTGGAGATTCTCGACTTTATCGACGAAAATTGGAGGAGGTTTCGGACTTTCCTCAACGAGTGTGTCCGACTTCTCATTGATTTGGTTAAGTGCTGAAAATTTATTAGTTAAATCTATCTTACCCGCCGTTTGAGACAGAGGAGGTTTTTTATTGGATCTTTATCAGGCGAATCTAAGGCCTTGCGTTTATTTGTAGGGACTTTCTTCCATGGGTTTGGGTTTTCCTTTTCTATAGGAGGTAATTCCGGATTTGGATTAGACGAGGGGGGAACCGTTTGGGGGTCCGTCGCGGTTTTCGTGCCAACTTGATGAGATTCCTTGTTTGAGTCTTGAATTTCGTTAAAGACTTGGACACAGGGTACACAGGTTTCAAATTTAATTTTGTGAAGGCACAAAATATTTGGAAAAGAGCTTGCACATTGTGTGCATAGATCAATGCGGATTTGATGTTCGCATTGTACAAGGTTGTCCATAGTGGACGTTTTTATCCCCAAGGGATAAAGAAAATTTACTCTTTTGTACCTCACATTTTGTATTAATCACGATTAATAAAACGGATGAATAAGTATTATGGTACCAAAGTACCGGCCCGGCGCGGACGCGCGGAGAGTGGCGTAATCTGTAATCGGAGCGAGCGAGCGAGCTGGCGACCGTTCACGTTCGCTTATCAAACGGGACTCGATTTGTTTACTCATTGATTTTCACGAATCTGTAACCTTAAAATCTCCTAGAGTCCCTTGATGGAAATATTGTATAGGGAGTACCGACACGACGCTTTATGCATTTTGACAGGAGTCGATTTAGTCGATCGCCTGAACGAATTCGAAGGTTAAGTTCGACAGTGAACCAGTGGTGGACAGGCGGATTTGCCGGCATTCCGGTCAGTTCCCGTGTGTTCCTCAACGAATCGACCAATACCGCCCAGAGACAAATAGAGACCGTGCACTCCCTATTCTTCCCGTGGTTGCGCGCGGTGTCCACTTTTCGTGAACTACTTTTGTCGGGACTCATCGGCCTCAACAATCAACCTTCGCATAATGTTGGATGGTGAAGCTCAACAAAAGGCTGTGATTGGTCCGCGGTCCCGGAAACGGAAACAGGTTTTGCTCGGCGAATGCAAAATACGTGCTCATCAGTCAACATTATGCGAATGTTGGCTGTTGTTTCGATGAGTTCCGAACAAAATTGAACCACGAAAAGTGGACACCGCGCGCAGGAATAGTGCAAGGTCTCTATTTGTCTCTGATACCGCCTCTACACATACCAAGCTGCTTCTTTGAGGTTAGGGTCATCTTGGTATACAGAGCTTATGGAGAGTGCAATGTTGATGAAATTCAAAATCGTGATTTATCTTCTCTAAATATGATTTTCAAGTCTTATAATACTTTATGTAAGTAACTAAGCCCAAAACTTTCATTACTGACGTGCTTTTCCAATTTTGGTTGAACTTCAAAAAACCAACAAAATACTCGATAACTCCATAAGCGGGCCATAAGCTTCAAAGGAGCACCCGGGAGCTCACCGGGGCATGTAAACAGAGCCGATTGGGAGCCGACCGGCGTGGCACCTAGCGGCAAAAGTTTGAACTACGTACGTCCTGATGAGCTGAGTTTATATACCTGAGTTTTGACCCTCATCTCCATCGGTCGATTGCTGCCTAGTGGTACAGTGCTGGCTCCCGGACCAGAAGATTGCTGGATCGATCCCCGGCTAGTCTCTTTTTTGTTTTGTTGTTTTTTTTTTTTAATTTTCACAAAAATGCTTTGATGGTGTAGTTCGATGAAGGGCCGTTCAATTTTGAGGTTCTATTTACGTGATATCGACGAACTCCCATTGTGGTCCACCAAAGAAAAGCGGAGAAACCTGCCACTATCCCCAAAAAAAACCCCTTTTCCGAGTGCAGACAACCCCAAGTTAGATTATAAAAAGACCGGGAGCGAGCGAAGCGAGCGGGAGGTAAACGCAGCGCGGAGCGCGCGTATTCGCCCGAAGGGCGTTACAACTCCCCTAAAATGCCAACAAATGTTATTTTTTTTATATCAATTAAAACAGCCCGCCAAATCGTGGCTCCCAATCGGCTCTGTTTACATGCCCCGGTGAGCTCCCGGGTGCTCCATCGGTATGAGTAGAGGCGGTATTGAATCGACTCCTTCGTGTGGAGCCTTCGATGTCGTCGACTCCTGCTCGACTCCGTGAGAGCCTAAAACCAACGACCAATCACAACTCGTTGAGCTCGTGTCGGTACTCCCTATACAATATTTCCATCAAGGGACTCTAAAAATCTCCGAGGCGGTTACGCATGTTTACCAAAGCTTCCGAACTAGATATAGCTCGTTGGTAATCACAGACAAAATAATGAAACTACCAATTTATTCATAACGGAGACAGATCCTTATGAAAAACTTAGGGCCAATACTCTGTCAAAACCTCACTCAAACTTTGACTCAAACATTCAAACGGCGCACTATGGATCCAAATCGAGTCCTAAGAGGTCAAAAATACAAAGACATGAGATGTCACAAGAATTGTCGATCCATCAAATGATATTCTCCGATAAATATGGGACAAGCCAGGATAGAAAAACCGAGCCAAATAAACCCCTTAAAATCACTTATAGTGCCCAGCGAAAATACTAATTTCCCAACTTTGAAAGGATCGAATTTGGACCGCCAAAGATTTCATTTCTGCCCATTGTGCGGCGAACCAAAGAATATCGAGAATCCGATATAGCGCGCGATTCGTTTTTTTCCACGTTAAAGGATAGGGAGACTTTTGGCGTTGCCGCTCCGCAATATATCGAACGAAGGGAATCCACCGTAAAACGAGACGCGATCATTACGTGCGGAAATCTGACAACGCACGTTTGCGACCAAGCCGAAAATTGTCGATTGTTATGCAGGAAGTTTATGGCCAAAATCGATACGAACCCATAACAAAAACATGCAGTACTTACTGCATGTTAAAAAAAAAAGTTGTGACGAATCCAGTTGAAATTGGATTTATAAACGAAGTTTCGAGTGTTTTAGATTGGCTTTCTGGACACATAAATCGATGCAACTCTTTTCTTTTGGAAAGATTTGCATGGTGAAGAAACTAATTTATGACAGAAACAAGCAAAATGTTCTCACCCGGATAGAAAGTTGTATTGGCATTCTGTGTCCAGATGGCCACTCCAAAACACTTTCGTTTTAAACTAATTTACACTGGACTAATTACAATTTTGGATTTAAAGTTAAAAACAAATGAGGCAAACAAACCAGAGTCATTTCGTCCAAGCTGCTGTCACACTTTTGGATACCTACGACTTATGACATGTATCAGCCTCTCTATGGGCAAGGGTCTGGAATGTTCAGTTTTTTTATGAAGAAAATGAAAGTACTTGGTGAGCTGAGAACAAAGATGCCTTTGTTTTCTAATTAAGTCCCGCTGTTCCGTAGATGAGATTTTAGCCCAAAATACATTGTTTTAAATGGGGATTCCACGTAGTGACGTCACTACACCCACGATTTTTTGCAATTTTACACGATTGTATCTCCAAAACCGAGACACTTAGAAGAAAACCAAAGGCACCATTGTTCTCAGCTTATCAAGTACTATCATTTTCTTCATAAAAACACAATTTAGACCCTTGCAACTGTCCCATTGGTAAACCTCGTTGGGACGCTTGGTTTTGAAGATCTATAACCTCATTTTTACTTTTAAATAATTTCCAGGTGAGAGCCACTGCAGATCTTTCAGTATTTTTTGTCTCGTCGTTTAAGATTATGCTAACTTCTCACAAAAGGGCATTTCATCAGTAGTTGCAGTGCAGAGTGGCGGCTCGTGCGATTTGGCTACATTGCTTTTCCTCCTTTTAAAACGAATGTACAACAATCGATTCGCCAGGAGAGTAGAGTGCCCCTTTTTTTTGGGATTTTTTTTTAATTTCAACCGTCTCACCCCCCCCCCAAATTTGTTCCTTTTGGTTAGAAAACACCCCTCAAAAAGTTTGCGGAGAGTTTCAGCCTCCTCAAGATTCGATTATTTTGCGTAGGTTTAAATGGACAAATCGGATGGTTATTGTCGAATCGCACGAGCCGCCACTGTTGCGTAGAAAGAAATGTTAGAAGGGGAAATCTGAGGTCAATGGACTGTCAATCAGGGGGCACCAAAAAAAAAAAAAAGTGCTAAATTGCTTAGAAATTCCCCATGCGAAAAATTGGTCCCCGGTTATGCTAGGTTGGTCTGGGCCCCATCCCCCTTCCAGCGCCTACATATAACTGCACGCTATGCCACTGTGAGAATAAAACGACGTCTTTAACTAAAAATCACATCAGAGTAACTTCATTCCACGCAGCCTATTTAACTACAACTTTGCTGTACATAGTGCATAAAATACCATCAATTTTTGACGATCCCAACATAGCATTCCCTGTTATTCCCCCTACCCTAAATGCGTCGTATATAGTATTGGGAGCAGAGTACAGAGTATTTTTTTTCTCTCACTCTTTTTAAAGTATACTGAGCTTCAGCAACCTTTCAGTGTGTGCATTTGCACTAGTGGCGGCTCTTGCAATGGAGATTTTGCAAACTTTTGCTACAGGTTTATTTATAGATGATTATGGGGTAAAACCCTGTAAAAAAACGATTAGCGCACAAAAAAATCACGAAATCCACTCCCAAACTAATAAACTGCTTTCAAACGCGAGACCGTAATGGCGGCCGTTGCCGCCTAAATCTTATGGAAAATTGTATGCTTCTTCTTCTTCTTCAGTGGTGTCGCGAGAACAACTCGTGAGGATGGAGCTGATTGAGATAGAGAAACCTAATGTAATATGCTGCCATTACGGTCTCGCGTTTGAAAGCATTTAATGATTTTGGGAGTGGATTTCGTAAATTTTTTAGTGCGCTAGTCGTTATTTTTTACAGAGTTTTCCCCCAAAATTTTCTATGTTAATAAGCCTGTAGCAAAAGTTTGCACCCAGATCCATTTGGCAACAATGTTTTAGCTCCGTTGTTCTCAATGGAGCCTCAATCTATGAGGATCAATCGATTGCAGGTGAATTTCTGCTTCGCTATCGAATCGATTGTTTGATTTGAATAAAATAGAGGGGGAAATTTTTTGCCAAATGGCGCGAGCTGTCACTGATTTACACGCATGGATCTACTTACTTGAAGGTGAAATCCTTTGTACGTTACTCAGGAATGAGATAATGGCCGGATCGCCCCAGAATGTCCTGGCTCGGGATTGAGGACCAATAAATAAACCCCACCCCCGCTGTCGTTTTCTGAGAGCACAGTTTGTTCCTGTCTCCGACCCAAAATTTGCAGGACATCGATAGCTTTTGATCCGTTGTTCGGACTTCATCTGTCACAAAACATGTACAGACAGAAAATTATAGAACAAATTATTCTCTCCATTTAAACCTACGTAAAATAATCGATATTTGGGGGGATTCACTGAATCCTTGAGAAATCGATACTTTTACATAGATTCAAACCCCAAAAAAACATGGTTCCCAAAAAATGATGACTGATGAGCCGATACTGATGACAGCCATTGGCCGAGCGTACAATCCGGCAACGTTACATTTTGTCGATTTAACCTCATGCGAAAGGTCGAACTTGAGAGTATAAACCGCTCACACAGTAGTTCGATATTTTTCATGGGATCAAATTTCAAATGGTGCTGTTGCACATTTTTGCTAAGAGCTA
Organism: Trialeurodes vaporariorum; assembly: GCA_011764245.1. Taxonomy (NCBI): domain Eukaryota; kingdom Metazoa; phylum Arthropoda; class Insecta; order Hemiptera; family Aleyrodidae; genus Trialeurodes; species Trialeurodes vaporariorum. The sequence continues at coordinate 68,073,632 of VMOF01000001.1, forward strand.
TTTAATAGTCGATTCTCATGTAAAACCCTCGAAAATATCGAGGGCAGCACCAAAAATTTCCGAAATTCACTCCAAAACCCAATAAACGTTTTTATTTGCGAGAGCGTAATGGTAGATTAGGGCAGGAATAATGGAAGATTCCCATCTAACAATACTGCAACTCCATCAAGAAGTCACCAATAAGAGACGACTTTCATTTGGCACCGGTGTCACTAGACGTCCAGGGTCCCGTTCATCGTATGTGGATCACTGCTCTGGTGACTAATTACTCTGTAAATCATCCTTGTCAGCATAGAGAGAGTGACGAAATTAAGATGGGAATCTCCCATTATTACTGCCCTCAGCCACCATTATGCTCGCGCAAATAATAGCGTTTATTGAGTTTAGGAGGGGTTTTTCGGAAGTTTTGAGTGCTGCCATCGTTTTTTTTCGACGGTTTTACACCAGTATCGACTATTCAATCGCTGTTAAAAAAACAAAAGAAAAAACAAGATTGCATCACTGCCAAAATATAAATCCTAAATTCTAATAATATTATCTACAATGAGCACGATTACAACCGAGGAGAGTCTAGTCAGTGGCTCAGTGTGTTTGGCAACGTTATGTATACCTACTGTCCATTTTAACCCATGTAAAAAATCGAATGCGAAGATGTTCACCGAACCCCCCAATACTTTGATCTTTTTCATGGTTTAAATGGACGAACTGCAACGGTGCCAAATTGCACGCTACCCTGCACTGATTCTGAGTCTCGTACAACTTTTAAGGTCAATGCGGAAAAAGACTATTGTCCCCCAAAATTTAAAGACAAATTGTTTTTTAGCCCCAAAGACTTATGTTAAATTGTTCACAAATTTCGAATTTGCGATTTTTTTTTCAGTCTGAATTTGTCGGGTTGGTTTAAACAACTATTCCCCAATCATAATTTTTTAAGTACAGTAGAAACCCTGATTATCCGCGGTAATTGGGACCGGAGGTACCGCGGATAATCCGAACTTTCGAACGGTAGATGGAAATTGACGTTAATAACGTTTTTCGAAATATAAGTACAAAAGTAGAGTAAATTTATAGCTACGAGTATTTGTACAATAAATAAATTTACCCTTTTTTTATTGTAATGCTAAGAATTATTTCTTAAATTTAAAGGGGGACCTTATTTACTCGGCAGCCATCTTGGATTTCACAAATTTTTCAAATCTGACAGCAGAATTGAAATCTGCGACCTCAAAAAACCCCAGACACGATTTTCATTGAATTTTGTCGACACATGCGGAGAAATGATTTTTTTTGGCCTCGTCGCTGCCGCTGAGAACGCAAAAATAGCGATTTTTTACACTTTAAAAATTCATAACTCAAAAAAAAATCATTTCCTAGAAACGAAATTTAGCTCATTTTAACCGGGAAAAAAAAGGACTTTTTTTGAGACAGTTTTTTCTTTTCCTCCGTGCGATCCCCCTTAAAAAAATTCAAAAAACTAATTTTTTTGGGAAATTTTTAAAATGCAATAACTCAAAATAAAAATCATTTTTTTTTTAAAATTCATACACATCAAAAGATAGGTCTCTAAAAGATCTTTCGTTTAAAAAAAATTCGTTTTGATACCTTTAACCCTTAAAAAATTATGGCCAAAAAAAACCCTTTTACCTTTGACCCCCCCCTCCCCCGGTTCCAAGTGGGCAAAAATTAAAAATAGGCCACCGTTAGACGCCCCGTGAATAGCTCTATCAGCCCCTGAAAAAATAAAGGCAATCCATTCTTAGGCCATTCCTTTTGAGCGATGAAACAACCTCTTTAGAATCCCAAAGACTTCTTCCTGGCTTAAATGGGGGGTTTTTAGACTTCTGATTACCTCGAGCCCGAAATAAAAAACCCAAAAAACTTATTTTTGAACGAGACGGCGATTAATTCAGTGAGCCGATGAATTGAGTATTCCTACTATTACAAATTAATTATGAATACATAGCTAGTAAGAACTAAGCTCTTTATCAAAATTTCTACTTACAGGTAGCTGTATTTTGAATACCGTAAAAAAAATTGCCAAAAATGACCACAAAGAGGCTGCAAACAGACTCATATTGACACTCTCTCTCACTAAAGTCTGAAGTGAGTTTAAACGTTTTCCTTTTTCAACAAAACGCGTGTAAAATATTATATATATATAAAGCGTGCTCTTACATTACTCTTAAATTTTGGGAAAAAACACTTTGAAGCTTTCCTGTTGGATCTCGCGCGTAGTTGTGACGTGGGTATTTTTTCGCGGTCCTTTGTCACAAAAATGTTGCCCTTTTTCCGCTCTTTACGATGATAAAATACATTTTGTACAAATATTTTTACTTTCGTTTTAAAGGGAAATGACTTTAATGACTTTAATGACTTTAGCAAATTATAATAATGAGTAGTATAGGGGTACGTTGAGACACTCCAGTCAATTTGAAAATTTGTTCAATAAATCAACCAATTTCATCAAAATTTGAACTTCCAATATTTTAGGCTTTAAATTTTACTCTAAAAACTAATAATAACTCGGAAAATTGATTCATATTACCAAGTATTTTAAGATGCGCACAAGTGTGCAGGCAAGATAAAAAATTTAAAAGTGAATATTTTTACCCTTATTTGAAGATTTTTAAGTTGATATCTTGAACTTATTTTATTTTATAATTTTTTTTTTAAATGGAAGTTTTAAAAGATTCTCTCATCAGTGAAGATGAGTTTGATTTTGAAAACACGATTCCATATTTCAAGAACCCGTTGAGCGAACCCGGACAAAATATGAAATTTTAATGGATCCACTCTCGGAAAAAATTCACATTTACCTGAATCGAAGAGAATAAAATACACTAAACATATGAAAAATATTGTCGCTCACCTGAGCGTATTGTCTAGAATTATTGAAAAAGAACTTAGCGGAATATGATAAGAATCAGATTAAAATATATTTATATACTATCAATTAAATTTCATTCAAATTATACTTATTTTTATGTACAATATCCGTATGGTACAGTATCATAATTAGGTAAGATTACTCTCTTATCATACTCGAACTTAAACTTTTTCGTTTCTAATTTATTACAAATTTTTTACTTTTGATCTCTCTTGTTTTTTTATTATAAGTCAGGGCTACTGAACTCTGCCTCAGTTCAGATACCCCCTCCTTTATTAGTTTAATCATTTTTTTTACCATTCAATGTTTCAAAATTTCCCGAAAATTTTAACGTGAACCCTTTTATTTTAGTTACGCTTTTTCCAAAATTTGTTTCATAGTGATAACTTTTAGGACCTGTCGACCCCATAACTTTATATGCTCGTCCTTCTTGAGCTCATCTGTCCACTCACCAAGCATATCACCCGTCTTAACAGTATTTACTCCGTCATCAAAGAAAAAGATTGAATCGGTATCACATCCAATTACAGCCTCACCTAATGCATCAAATTTTTTCATACAGTCTTAGTCTCGCATTTGCTGTAGTAAAAAAAGCTATATAGATATTAGTGCTAGTATTATTCTCAACATAATAATCCTTAAATTTATAGCTCTTTTGCACAGTCTCTTCCGTCAGAAAATTTTACATTTATATCCGTCAATCTATCATCTAGTAGTATTTAAAAAATCTTCTAACATCAGTCACATACTCTGCTTGACTCATTTTTTGTCTTTGACCAAATTTTTCCCCATAAACTATTTAGGCAAATTTTGAAACAGCTCTTTTACCTGGGTTTACTTCAATTTTTTCAGGGTCCAGATCAATATCCAGTTTCTGTTTTATATCCTCTTATATTCTTTATTTGAATCGTAGTTATGAGGACTGGTTTCTAATTTTATTTGATAAAGTTCTTTACAAAATTTTCTGAATAATTTATTACTTATCTTTTCAAAATGCCACACTTCATAAATTTCTTGAATTTTTAAAACCCTTTTTTCAATTGCTGTATTAACTTCGACAGTTGACCAGGTTCCTGTAAGAATTCTTTCATCTTCAGTATGAGGGCATTTATTTTTTTCTGTTCAGCACATTTCAAACACAACGGGAACAGTAACTTCTCGTTTTTACCCATTTTAACCTTAACCGGTAATACAGGATGATATAAGTTTTTAGGAGGTAAAATTTTACATTTTATTATTCCAAACCATTTTCTATCATGTTTTTTGGTTTGAAAATCTTTGTTGGATGACCCACAGGATAGAAATATAAAACTGAACAGTAGGGTACAGACTACATACGTCAATATACCAAATTTTTCTTCGTCTTTGTAGATTTTGCCAATAGTTTAAATGCATTAGTCCTTCCCCCAAAGAACGCATCTCTTGGATTTAGAGGTCCGATTATTTCAGGTTTTTCAGTCTTTTTTTCACTACCGATTTAGTCCATTCACATTCCCACATCTCGACTAATTTATATCCAGCATCTCTTTTTTGATTACTTCTCTCCTTGGTTTTTTCGTAGAGATCTCCCATTTCTTCCCTGTTCACATTATTTATTGTACTCTCTTTATAACATTTTTGGGCAACCATGCCAAAAACATCCGTGATATGATATACGGTATTACCATCATAACCATCAACTTTTGCGCCACAAAAAACTTGTTCGCCACCGTTTAAAGCATGTTTTATGTTAGAGTTTCCCAAGCTATTCAACCAACTGATTGATTGTTTTGAATATTTTTCTTCTATAGGTTCATTTACAACAGCTATTGTGTTATTCCATAGATATATAGATCTGTAGATAGCCATGCATACACCAGCAATTGTTAAATATTGGAAAGGGTCTATATTCGCTATTTCTAAAAAGTCTTTTCTCAGTTTTAAACATCCTTGCCTTAATATATCTACATCCGACCTACAATATTCGAAGATTTCTTTCTTCATATCAAAAACGAAATTTTCTTGAACTCTTTGCAGATACCATTCCAGAAACTTTTTCCTGCCCTCAGGCTTCATCTGATTATAAAATATACTTTTTTTCAGGGATAGGTCCAACATAATTTTATTCTCTTTGGTGTTAAATAAATGTGGAAAGTATCCTTTCTTCATTTCAATTAAACCAAAAGTTTTGGGAAATCACTCAGAGGTCCATTAACAAAATTTCTACTGTCAATAATTTGTAATCTTATTGAAGGTATTTCAAGGAGCATAACTTTTGTTCCATTATAAATAGTAAAAGGTTTTAGAGTATTTTCAACACAATATTTTAGAATAAAAAGTGTATCATAACCTTTAGCATAGTGTGCTATGCAAGTATAATCTTTATGTTCTTTCGAAATTTAAACACCCACAAATTCTTCGTTCGTTTTGAATCGAAACTTTTTCCATTAAAATCTTGAGCATTATCAAATTCGGAATATGACCCCCCTTTCTTGTTGCGCCTCGTAATCAAAGAATAGATATTTTTTTGTATAAGTACATTTAGGTAATTTTGTCTCCTCTAATATTTCATTTCCAGGGTTCAATATATTCAATAGCTCTTGTTTTTTCATATTTTCATAGCCATAAACCCAAATTTCTTCTTCCGCTTTTGCTCTCAATTCGTTCAAAATTTTAGTCTTTCACAGGTTTAACAAAATGATCCTGATTACCTTTGCACAGACAAATTTCTCTCTTTCATTTTTCCCCCTTTTGTCTTTTCCACTGCATATAACATTTATGATTTATTATCTCTACTTCTTTAAAACAATGTCGACATTTTTCAATTCCACATTTATGGGGTTCATCAGAGTTCCTAAAACAGATTTTATTACAAGTTAAACATTTGAATACAATGTCACACACTTCCTGATGATTACCTAAACAATCTTGATTGAAACAATACCTATTACAAACTGAGCAGAATATTTTATTCTTTGTTGATTCTGAATGCTCTTCCTGAAAAAATAACCTACATTTCCTTTTTTCTTCTTCGCACTTATGCTTATCTTTATTGTTATAAAGGGTTTTTTACACTTTTTACAAAAAAAAACTGAACCCAAAAAATCCTGCCATGGACAAAATCACATCGAAATGGTTACCGTGTTTATACAAGTATACTTTTATATCTTTTTCAGGTCCTTTATAAATAACAGAGTTCAAATTTTCTGCACACACAACATTGATCTGAATACCCGTTTGCTCTTCCAGATTTCTTATATCATCCAGTGTGAAACCCTCCTCATTGTAACTACCTAGTTGATTACATAGTTGATTAGTTTGATCTGTTTGTAAATTTTTTTCCTTTTCTGATGTAAGTTAGATCAAGTTTTGAGAATTCCTTCTTAAATATTTTCGAGATAGGTGGATTATCTACCGGATATGTTAGAGCAACAATCACAGCTCTCGGGCAACATAAAATTTTCCGTATTTTTTTTTTGTGTGATTGAAGACTTGGGTTTTTTTAGCTTTAGCTAAAGGACGAGGCACACACCTTATGGGAATCTGTCTCCTGTGGAAATTGATGAAACTTTGGGATCTTATAGAAAATTTTGATGCTGATCAAAAGTCGCAATGGCCGCAAAGTCGTATCTACAACAGTTTTTGAGATATGGGGGGTCGAAGTCCCAGATTTTCACTATTCTGAGATCAAGTATTCTCGTTGAGTTAGAATGACATCCCCACATTTTTACGCATAACTTTCGCCCTAAAAACGATAATTGATCGCGGTTTTCGCCATTACGCTGACCATTAAGATAGGTACCATTCACTTGACCAATGAGGCCATAATAAAGATTCGGGGGGGGGGGGGGGGGGCTGGAGACGTTAATGTTCTCTGACCACACAGGCAACGCACAGTGTGAGAAATGGGGGTCTACTGCGACAAAAGTCTTTGCCAACCGAATTTTCATCTGGTTTCAGGGGTAAGGGGTTTTTTTGGGTCGCTGATCACGAATATGAAGTCAGTTTTTCGATATTTTTACAGTGTTGCCAAATTGCTCACTATTAAGGTCGTTTATTCTATTTAACGGAATATAAAGTTACCTTATTGTTTATGAAAGAAACGTGTGGGGGGTTTTCAGGTCGCTGATTACGAATATGAAGTCAGATTTTCGATATTTTTACAGTGTTGCCAAATTCCCCACCCTATTAGGCATGTTTTTTTTAACTGAATATAAAATTACCTTATTGGTTATTAAAGAAACGTGCGTAAGGGGGTTTTTCAGGTGTCTGATTACGAATATGAAGTCAGTTTTTCGATGATTTTTACTTTGTTGCCAAATTGTGCATCATTATATCTACACGTTTCTTCTATGCAACTGAATATAAAATGACTTTATATTGTTTCATAAATTTACGGCCAAAGGCTTTTTTAGGTCGCAGATTACAAACGTGAAATAAGTTAATCAATACTTTTTTACAGTGCTGTTATTTTGATCATACTTCATCGTAAACTTTTTGCTAGCTGCTACTTACACAGAGATTAAAAAATACTTTATACGGTTGAATACTGGCAAGTGATAGTATTATTAGTGATTAGTAGTTTTTATAGATTAATCGACGTTTATGATTCATAAATGATCGCTTACTTTTATTATTTTACTTCGTTATTATCAATTATTAATTTTTTTTATTTGTATATTTTATTAGTCACTTCTTTTATTTTAATCGTCAAAAATTAGTTCCCTACAGTTCAATCTGACAACGCTGTATACAGTTCATTATAACCCATTGAAAAGGTCGAACGTGATATTTGAGATGGGTTAGTTTCCAATAATGGTCTTATGGGCTCAAAAGAACGAAGTGCGGCGTGTTTGGATGTAACGTGACGCGCTTCAAGAAATGAAGAATTAAAAACTATTTATAAAAATTTTCCCAAAAACTCTGCCGCAGGGGGGAATTGAACCCGCACTGTTCGTCATGAGAGCCCAGTACGTTGGCCACTAGAGCAGTGGACTCTAACAGTTGTCACCTAGCTGCTCGAAGTAATAAGTATCAGAGTGCGAGAGCGGAAACGAGCGCGTGAGTGGCACTCAAGTAAGCGTGGCGAAGTCACTATTAACAGCAAAACTACGTCTTTTCAAACTTAAATATTTCAAAAAGTCGCAAAAAGTCGCAGGATAAAATTTTAAGGGGTTTTTGTTCTCCAGAAAATGAGCTTTCTCATGGTGTTAAGCTCGTTTTGGCGTTCTCTGGTCTTCACCCTTTTTAGCCCAATGAAAATCATGAAATTGACGATTTTCGAGCGTTCGTTATACGTTACTTTAAGCTAAAAAAAATGTACAAAATATTGCTCAAATAAAGTTTTCCATACATGCAAAATGATCTACGATTCTTCTTCTTTCTAGTCCATCCTTTGTTTGATAGAAAAACTGGCTCCTAATGGTTCTAAAATGCGATGAAAGAAACGTCACCGGTACATGGTTTCAACAATCAAAACAAACATCTGAAAAACGGTCGCATTCAACCTCACCATACTTACGTAATACCATGATAATAGGTACTATAGGCATATTTCTGTGATCAGCATACTATCAGGAACAAATTCAGCCCATTAAACATTCGTTTTGCCGATATGACTTTTGTCGCACCATTCTCACACTGTGCAACGTCTCCAGCCCCCCCCCCCCCGAATCTTTATTATGGCCTCATTGGTCAAGTGAATGGTACCTATCTTAATGGTCAACGTAATGGCGAAAACCGCGATCAATTATCGTTTTTAGGGCGAAAGTTATGCGTAAAACATGTGGGGATGTCATTTTAACTCAACGAGAATACTTGATCTCAGAATAGTGAAAATCTGGGACTTTGACCCCCCATATCTCGAAAACTGTTGTAGATACGACTTTGCGGCCATTGAGACTTTTGATCAGCATCAAAAGTTCTATAAGATCCCAAAGTTTCATCAATTTCCACAGGAGACAGATTCCCATAAGGTGTGTGCCTCGCCCTTTTAAAAATTTGTTGACCCTTTCCACCCTGAGGCATTGCAATTATATCTACATTAAAAGTAGATGTTGTAAGATCAAGTTCTTCATTCGAAGTCAAAATTCTTGAAACAGTTTCCATCAATATCTCTACTAATTCTTGCTTTTACATTACTTCTTTGATATCCTGTTGCTATAGGTGCACGAAGTTCAGGATTCGTGATGACAATATTTATTCTATCACCCCGTCTAAAGTTGGTGCGTCCTTTTGCTACTTCAATCATTTCTCGAAGAGCTCTTGTTATTAAATCTACTTGTTGATCCACTGAAGGCCCCTGTATTAACTCGGTATTTTTAATAGAAATTGTATAATCACACGAGTAGGCGTTGTACCTTCGAATAAACCTAGATCTAGTTTCCACGATGTCAATGAGCTGAGTAGAATTATAATTATTTGATGTTTCTATTTCTGGTTCGAAAAATGATTCATCAAAGTTAAAACCCTCATTTATTTTTTTATCAACATTTCTTATAGCATCGATCAAATTTGCTTTCTTCATTTTATAGTACCCTTTTATCTTTCTCTCCTTTGCAATTTTTCGCAATTCTTGAACATTTGGGGGGTTTTGCGGAAGGTTCAATATCCAATATACGTAATAATTGATCTTTCCTCATTCTACTATAACCTTTCATGTTTCTTTCTTTTGCAAGCTTTCTTAAATCTTTACAGTAGTCATATTTTTTGTTTAGACAATTTTAATTTTACTATATTATTTATAAGACAAAATTTTTATAAAGAAAAATTTTTTTTTCCTTGTTCTCAGTTTTTCGCATTATTGAGTTGAAATTAAGACAAAACTATTCTCTTTTATCAATTCTAGTCTTGTTTTATGATAATTTGACTTTAGATGAGCACCGTAATTTAAAAATTTTAACTATCCTTCCACATTCACACTGTTTCTCAATGAACTTCTTACTATCTACATACTTTTTCTTTATTTCATTTCTACAATCTTTACACCAGTGTTGATTTTTATTGAATTCCCTCTCTTTTTTTATTTGTTTACACTTTGAACAACGACGAATATCATAAGCCTCTACTAATTTCAAAATAGTGTTGAGTTTATTAGACAACTCCATTTTTTACTTTTATTTATATAGAGAAAATTTTAATAAGAAATTTCACATTTACTGAAGTATGAAAAAACTTCCTAAAATAGACGCATAAGACCATTTAATTTTGTTGAATAATAGTTGCATCATTACTGACACTGGGGACATTTACGGTTGTTATTTTTTTAATATTGTTAAATCGAGGTCCTTTTTAGGATCTGATTTCATTTTTTTCAATTCATCTGAGGTTAATTCCTTAGTACCCAGTTCAGAAAATACAGGTTTAAAATCATCATAAAATTTTTATATCTTTCAGGGTTTTTTTCATATACAGTAGTCTCCCGTTATAACGACTACCGTTATAACGAAAAACTCGTTATAACGAGCAAATCGGTCGGTCCCTTGAACTTCCTATGTTAAATGCATGTTTTTTCCTCTCAGTATAGCGAACGCGGCAACAGTGCGTCTCTTTTATAACGAGCGGCTGGCGGTCCAAGACACCGGCTGAAAACCGCAATCAGACGGGTCGAAGTGCAGTTTATCAGGTGTTTACGAGTGCGTAAACAATGACCAATTGTCCGGAGTCAGTCAACAATCAGTGCAGAGCCGGTAACAGAACGGGCGTGGCTGTTATGAATTCTTCGTTTCGTGTCTCAATGTTTTAACGTGTAATTTTCGTGTCTCAATGTTTTAACGTGTAATTTTCGTGTCTCAATTTTTTAACGTGTAATTTTCGTGTCTCAATGTTTTAACGTGAAAATTTTCGTGTCTCAATGTTTTAACGTGTAAATTTCGTGTATCAATGTTTTAACGTGTAGTTTTCGTGTCTCAATGTTTTAACGTGAAATTTTTCATTTCATTTACATTTCTTTTTGTACATGATTTACGCCTTGATTTCCGTTTTCGGATTTTTTCGTGTTTCTTCGTGATTTTTCAGGTTCGTCCGGGCGACTCTCATTATAACGAGACCCCGTTATAGCGAGAAAATCGGCCGGTCCCTTGACTTCTCGTTATAGCGGGGACTACTGTACTTAGATAATTTTTTATCCTTAGAATCTACGAAAATAGTAGAAAAGACATTATTTAGTTCCTCAACGCCAGAATTATCATTATGTTTTTCAGCTTGAAATTTTTTTATTTTCTTATATTTCTCCTCCCTCAGGAGTAGAGTTTTTCAACTCTTGATTTTTAAAATTTGCATATTTGTAAAATCCGACGTCATACTTGTTTTTTGTAGAGCTATAAAGAACTGTTTTATGATAGTCTTCATATTTTTGTTGATATTTTTTTTAAAACCCTCTATGGCTTGAATTATTTTCTCTAAATTACATTCCTCATCCTTTTTCAATTCTTCCAACTCTTTATTCTTTGAAAATTTTCCTATCTAAACCTTCTAGTTCAACTTTAGAAGGCATGTATCTTTTTTTTTGACTTCCATTTATTAGACTAAAATTTATGTTTTTTTTATTGTATTGTAAAGTAAGGTACTGTAAGGTGATGTAAGGTAAAGGGAATAAAGTACCGTAATAAGGAAAAATCGTATGGAAGTATGGTACAGTATGGTAAAGTAATTTTTTTTTTATAAATAAATGAGTCCTGACGAGTTGATCAAAATATCAAAAGAATACGACTTCAAGAAAAATAGTATCAGAGGTTTTGCTTTGAAATATAAAATAACTGAAAAGACTATTTTAAAATGTTTAAAACAACATAATATACCATACAATAATAGGATCATAAATTATGAAATGCCTAGAAATTGTCTAGGTCAATACACGTTCAAATATGTAACACCAAAAACCCCCTGATACAAGTGAAGTGAATAATAAATATTTTCAAAATCAAAGTTCATCTAAGAGTGATGTGAAAGATAAAAATATGACTAATTTTGTGCAAAAACCTTCAAATAAATCTGTAAATATAAAAATGAAACAATATCAAATAAAAAGACTCCTACCAGAGTAAAAAATTTCAGTGAATTTAGTGAAAAAAATGACAAGTTTTTTCATGGATCTTCATAGTTATGGAATTTTATTGCATTTATACTATACATAGTCTTGTAACAAAATACTTGGTAACCTGCACTTGAATCGTGACGTAAGTATTTTTAATCTGAAACGATCTGAAATTGGTAACTCTAAGTAAAAATTTAAGGTAAGTAATAAAACATTTGAACCCTTTGATTTAGAATATATGAATTCTTTTACAAATTTTAAAAGAGTTCGTTGTAAAAATTATAAAAAAAAATCTAGAAAAAAAAATGAGTAAAGAAAAAATTTTCTTAATTCGAAGAAAGAATCAATAAATTAAAATTATGCTCTCTGATATCAAATATTGAGGTAATTATTAAAATCAAGAACTATTGACACTGCTTACTTAACTAAAAACATTATATGCAATCATGATTAAATATAAAGTGGAAACATTTTCATACAAGCCCTCAGAATTATCACTGATAGATTGGGAATGTGATAATGTAAAGAGAAGGTTTTTGGGTTTTTACTCATTTCATAACTGTGATGTACTTCAAAATGTGCAAACTTCTTCTCATCGTCTTCTCTATTGTAAATACCTACTATTACCACGGCATCGATGCGACGAATGAACAAGTTAGTATGAATGCGATAACTTCTCAATTTATTTACTCATACTTTTCTTTCATTTGCTACATTAGCTGTACTTTCGAGTTGCCTTAATAAGTCTTCAAAGACGCATTCTAACGACATTTTTTTTCCATAATTTTTTAAAAATGCTTGCTTATTGTATAATTCATTTTTTTTTGCAAAAATTTCTTCTCAGTATAACATTTTTCCCTTTTCACATATTTTGAAAAAATATAAAGTTTTTTAAAAAAGGTTTGATAAAAAAAATTCTATCCCATTATTAGATAGAATTTATTCGGTAGGTAAAAAGGAGGAAAAATGGTTTAAAAATGAAAAGCTCTGATAAGTGTGTTTACTAAACAGGTATTGATACCTTAGGACATTATGTAGAACAACCCCACCAAAAGAGTCTATGCAGTGATTTTGATTGCTTTTTTTGGTTTGGAAAAATTTGATCCAGATATACCTTACCATCTTTACTGATGGGAAATGATGTTGTTTTTTTAAACTATTTTTAAAAAACAGTTTTTTTATACTTTTAGCCCGACGTCCGTACCGAATTAAAGAAAATTCTAGCAATTAAAGACGTTGTCAAAAGAGAAGACCAATTGGTCGACTTCGTTCTGAAAGAGAGAAGCAATGCCACGATCCAGGCAAATAAAAAAAATTAGCAAACTTGAGAATGATAAAGTAAGTCACAATTTTCATTTATTTTACTAGACTATAGTCTAAATATTTAAGTGATTTTCTTTTTACGAGTTCATAACGATTTTTTAAAAGTTTAAAATTAGTTGAGTATTTAAAAAGTTGTTGATTTTTTCCGTAAATAAATATTACACGCAGGCTTCTCCTCTAGACCAATAAAACCTTGCTAATTTCATATTTTTCTTTGACTCGACTCATTTTTATTCGATAATTTTCAAAAATTGATTACTTATTTATAAGGTATTCCACATTCAAAATTTTTACGATATGAGATTATTTTTCCTACCCAAAAAAATACGAGTAGCTCAACAGTTTACGTTTCCAAGATGGATCTTGATAATTTTATTCTATGCCACTATTGTGTTATTAATTGAATAAGTAACTACATACAATTTGTATAAAGACAGAGTTTTAAAAGTCTGTTTATTCTGAGATGCATGATAGAGGTTATGAAAAAAAATAAAAGGAAGGAACCGTGGCAACGGTGATACAATGTACATATGTTTGATTTGATTGATATTTCAACATTCCCCCTCAATCAAATAAACCGAGTTTTTCACGTAAAAATTTTAAACTGCTTAGGTGGGAGTGCTTAAGTGAATACATCAGCGATTTGGTCCTTTGTCGGGACATAATGTACTGATATTTGATGTTCATCAACGCACTGTCGAACAAAATGATATTTAATATCAAGATGTTTGATGCGTTTGGGGCTGCGTCGGATTCTTTGTCAGATAAATACAAAACTGATTGTCCTCGAAAATTTTAGCGGTTTTTTCAGACAACATTTATGTCATTTAAAATTCTGATCGTCCATAAAGCTTCTCGCGCTGCAAAACTTAGAGCTATGAAAACCCGGGCCCCTGTAGACGAAAGTGCGACTGTATTTTGGGTTTTTTTTGCCCCATGAAATTGGGCAGTTAAAGACTTTAAAGATGAAGCCAGACATTTATTTACGATCTAGCACAACTCCCCCAATTTGAGTCTGTAAAACCAACGAAACATTCAGAATTGTCATTTTTTGAAAAATTAAGCTTTAAGTCGATGGTGCCTTTTAAGTAACGTAGTATGCGTTTTAAATGGCTGAAATGACTTTGAGTGGAACTACTTTGAAACTGACTAAAGTAATTGACAGCGTAACTGAGATCAGGACGGGATCCGATCACAAAATACAGGAGGCTTCCTATTAAGTTTCGGTAAAGTTTTTCTTCATTTTCGACAGATTTTTCTAACCTTAAGTTTTGCTCTATTGGCGTGGCACACGAATTACAGTCCGTCATTTTGTACGTTTCAAGCAACTTTGAAATGAATGGTTTTTGGTGTATTTTTAGACCTTCGACTGTTCTTTCAACAGACAAGCCAAGATAATTTTTTATAAAACCAAGATCTTCCATTTCAAACTCGTGTTGTAATTCGATTTTTAACTTAGTAATTTTTTCTGGATGGTCTCCTGTTATTAAAATGTCATCGACAAAAACAATTAAGAAAATTTCAAAGTTACTTGAAATTTTCAAATATAAGAAAAAATCATTGTTGGACCTCTTAAATCCTAAACTAAGGACTTATGAATTGAACCGCTCATTCCAGGCCCTTGGTGCCTGCTTAAGGCCATATAATGACCGACTAAGCTTACACACTAATTCGGCATTGTTTTCATCAATAAAACCTTCCGGTTGATTCATGTAAATATCTTCCTTAAGAAACCCATTAAGGAAGGCTGTTTTTACGTCCATTTGATGAATTTCGTAGTTCTTTTTCACAGCAACCGCCAAAACTGTCCGAACTGTCGTCATTTTAACCACTGGTGCGAATGTTTCGTCGTAATCCAAGTCTTTTACCTGACTGAACCCTCGAGAAACCAGGCGAGCTTTGTGTCGAATTTTGTCATCCGGCAGGAGTTTAGTCTTAAAAATCCATTTGCAGGACACAATGTTTTTATCTGTAGGAGGTTTAACTAACTTCCAAGTCTCATTCTTCATTAATGAATCCATTTCTTCTTGCATAGCTGCTCTCCACTGTGGTAGATCCGGAGATTGGAGAACATCTTTGTAGCTTTTTGGATCTTTGTTCAAAATGGACATGGCATTGAGCGCTATCCCACCAAAATCGTAGTCCTCATGCCACGCTGGTTTCTTTCTCAATCTTTCCGAACTTCTTGGATGAGTTTCCTGCAATTGCTCGCGAGTTGATGTTTCATCAGCATTCCTTTCGAGCGTTTCAGTGTTGGTCCCTTGTTGTAAATTCAAATTTTGGTCAGCCGCAGCATAATTCTGTGGCTTTATCTGGTCACGCTTAGACGGAGGTTCGTTTTTGTTTGCGAGTAAATATTCATCAAAGATTACATCCTTTGCAGTAAACATTTTTCGTTTCTCAATACTCCAAAGACGATATCCATTTGCACAGTAGCCCATCATGGTGCATTTTGAGGTTTTCGTATCAAGTTTACCGCGTTGTGGCTGTGGAACGTGTGCGTATGCAACGCTTCCAAAAATCCTTAATTTATTTACTGATGGTTTAACTTTTGTCCATAGCTCATATGGTGTTAATTGTTTGTCAGCAGTACCAGCACTGGGGCTTCGATTTAAGAGATACGCACTAGTTAAAACAGCTTCTCCCCAAAAACTTTTGTTTAAGCCTGCTGTTATGATCATGCACCGTGATTTTTTGAGTAGCGATCTATTTAATCGTTCTGCTACTCCATTTTGAGCTGGAGTGTACGGAATTGTAAACTGAATTTCTATCCCTTTAAGTTTGCAAAAATTAATTATTTCATTACTTTTGTACTCATTATCACATCGCAGGTAGGCAATTTTTGATCCATGTAATGACGTTACTTTTGCTTCATATTGTTGTGATACATTATTTTAGAGATTTTGGAAATACATGTAAATTCATAAGTTAAGTGGAGACGGAGGTTCGTCGGGTCAATTGGTGCGTTTATCGCACGCTAACAGCGAGAGCGCGGCGCGGAGTCAGCGTCTCTACTCATAGAGGCAGCGTTGCCGAAACGAAAGGCTGAGCTTACAAGAGCGAATGTTGGGTTGTGAGTAAGCTCCACGCAATACAGAAATCCCGCAACGCTGCAAAGAGCTGATTTCGCGTCAAGTTCAAGCCTCAGCGTAGCGACTGTGCCGGTTGCCCCGGCGAACACCCGACTCCAGAAAATGCAGTTTTCAGCATTTTTGGGCCAGGGCTGGTGACTTGGAATAGAGTGGAACTGGGCTCGTTGAAAATGAAAAGAGTTCGCTTTCCAACCCGCGACCAGGAAGGTTGACTTTCCCACCTAGCGTCCGGCCATCGGCCGTGGCGGGTCCCCAGCCCCCCCTTCAGTCACTGAGAAATCGGATTGTGTGTGTTCCTGATTTCACATCGTGTTTTTTATGTGTGTGTGTTGTGTCTTGTGTTTTAGGTTTTCGGTTTTCACTTTGTTTATTATTTTTTATATTATTTTTGTTTCCGTTCATTTAAATTAATCCATTATAATCAATTCTATTTTCGGCCATCGTCCATTTAATTCAATTTGATTTAATACAATTTATTATCTTTCGGCCAAATCTTGTCTCGTTCTTACCATTGTCCAAACCCCTCTTAGGTCCTCCTTCCCCCCATGTCCGGCAGTTGCGCGTGCGTAAGGTTTCAGGGTTAGGGGAATCTTCGTACCAGGACCGATAAGTACACTTCTAAATTATTACCTACTAATTCATTTCTTTCTTCCAGGACTTTTCCGAGCCTTAAGTCCCCCCTACTCGTTAGCCAAGCGAGGACTTAAACCCCATTTCACCTCCCGTGTAACGATAATTATACGAGTGACTCGCCCACCAAGTGAGGCACCAACATAGTTAAACCGTTACGCAAATTTACGTATACATACGTAAATTTGCGTCACAACACTGGTGGAGCCAAGTGTAACGTCCGTTACCTATTTTGGGGGCACTTAAGTGTACATTCGGAACTTAATTTTTTTTTCTTCTCTTCTCTATGCAAAGCATTTTTTTGTTGGAGATTTAGTCAGGCGATTCTGTCCTCCTTCAGAGGCATAATAGTTTTCAGCACGTACAACGTTGAAAACAATAACTCCTTTTTTTTTTGACACCAAACGAAATTGAACGGCATTGAAGATATTTCCTTTTTTTTTTTTCTTTTTCTCTTTCTCTCTTCGACTCACTCTGTGCGCCTCCGATAGGCAAAAATAATTTTAAAAAATACAACGTTGAAAAATAGGAACTCCTTTTGTCACCTTACAAACTTAAATGGCATTGAAGATATTTCCTTTTTTTTTTCTCTCTATTTTTGACTCACTCTGGCGCCTCAGGCAGAGACAAAATAATTTTAAGCGAAGTATAACGTTGAACAACAGTAACTTCTTTTGTTACCATAATTTCTGAATTTTTTTTTAATTTTGTAACTCTCTTCACAATTATTAATCTCATTGCGCAAAGATTAAAACTTAGCGAAGATGAATATTAAAGTTAATTTTTCAATATATAATTTTTCTTTCATTTTTCATTTTCATTTTTGTCATTTTTCTTTCTTGTTTGTTGTTCCGGATTTTTTAGCCTTTGGCTTCTTTTTCTTTTCAAAGGTTTTAATTGTGTTCATAAACAGGAAAAATGTCTCTTTGCCTTAAATCGGGCGAACACATGAAGCAACACTTCCACATAGGCTATCTGAGCGCAAATTGATAGGACAATTCTTAGGACTACGTAAAATTTTTTTTGTTAGCATACCAGATGCTCCGAGCATGTTTTTAAAATCCATTTGACCTCCATTCATCCTTTTCTTATGAAGGAAGAATAACAAATATTTCGTTACTGAGTGATAGTAAACATAACATAGTACTATGCGACATTTAAATGCAAAACGGAAAAAGGTGTAAGTCACAGAGGACAACAGAATGGATCGACTAATCTCGCAGACGTAAAGCCGAAAAACCGAAAAGCAATTAAAAATCAAATGTGGAAAAGTATGTTTACTCTCATAGTTTACCAAAGTTTAAACTGAAAACACTCTTAAGCAAATTAATCTATAATTCGGTTTGGGGGCCGATCGGATCTTCGGTTCAGCAATGATCTAGGGAATTCCACCAGAGGACACAAATTGTCGAACAGCTTCGGTGGAACCGAGACTTTATGCATTTAATCCTTTTAAATGCGTAGACGATGGGTTCCATCCAGCTTAGACCAATTTCCGGTTCTCGGGAGGAAATCTCCGGAACGGCGCTGAGCATCAGACCTTTCGGCCACCCAAATCGAACAGCTGTAAAGCACTTATGCTCAGAAGCAACTTTCAGCGCTCCCGAAAAGGGCGAAGAATAAGTTTTTGAGACATTAGTGAGCTTTTTCATTTATCCACCTAAGTGAAGGGCAACGTTAATGAAAGATAATTTTGAAGGTACAATGAGCTTAGATACTTTCAAAATGCTTTCTCACCGTTATTTTGCGTTCAGATAGTCCTACACCTCCTCTTAATTTTTTTTTCTCTCTTTTTTTTTTCCTCCTCCCTTTTTCTCTCTTTTCCTGTCGATTTCGCCGCCGCGCAGGCGCCATGATTACCACTCCAGATCTCTGTAGAACTTTCGGTTCATTGCGGCTGTGCGGTGGTGGGATCGAAAGAGAAAAAAAAGAAAAAAATTCACACACACACAACACACAATTTTTTTTCCAACATTCATCATGTTTCCTTGCAATTTTCTTTATTATTTCTTTGAATTGCGCCTTTAGTTTATAAGTAACAGTAACGTATTTTTAAGTTCATAATTTGTACGTCGAATACCAAAATTCAAACCAAAGGAACGGCTATAGAGTGACCGCGGAACGGGGTGCACCAGAATACTGTCAATACCGACTTTGAGTGA
The DNA here is from genome assembly GCA_011764245.1 of Trialeurodes vaporariorum. Lineage (NCBI taxonomy): Eukaryota > Metazoa > Arthropoda > Insecta > Hemiptera > Aleyrodidae > Trialeurodes > Trialeurodes vaporariorum. The sequence goes on from VMOF01000001.1 coordinate 68,092,739, forward strand.
CATAAAGTTACTTGTCATCAAGTCAACAAGCCCCAAGCCCCAAGCCCCAAGCTATCTAACTAGAGGCAATTTGTGAAAGATTTTAAAACAATCGTTGCTACAGAACTTTACCCCTCTTAAGGGGCGCATGCATCTATTTGCTGGTTTTTTATTTTTTTTTTTGCAGCAGCTAGTCCACTTGGCACAACGTTTTCAATTAATTACCCTACTACGGCAATTAACTTAAATTTTTTTTCTTCCCCATTCACTAGTTTTCTGCTGTCCTGATACAACAATAATTTTAATTTCTTCGCTGGTTTCCTATTGCCCTTCTTCGGCAACTACTTTTTCTTTTTTTTATTATATTTCTTCTTTTCTCTCTCAATTACATGCAGGTTTCCTAGTTCCACACATCATTTTATAAGTTTATCATTGATCATGGAAATAGAACCGGCAATACGGCCATTGAAAATGCGCCGTAGCTCCGTTTACAGTGCGCAGCGTGATTTTCATGCTGAAGTCAGCGAACCGGGTCGCGCACTGTAAACGCTGCGCACTTGAAACCTCCGGTTCCACGCGCCTCGTGAGAACTTTGTCTTTCGTTGGGGCGCTTTCGCGTTGGTTTTGCTACACAATTGCTGACCGAAAAAAATTTTGCTTACAGCAACCGACCGAATTGGGACTGAAATTGTGAAGCAATATCCTGCTTCTTGCTGATCGCAAGTTTTTCCATTTCCGGTGTTTTTTTTTACTTCAAGAAAATTTAAAAAAAAAAAAAAAAAAAAAAAAAAAAAAAAAAAGAGGAAAGGGGACAATTCTCAGTAGCTTTAGGCAGAATAAGCATGTATTTGTATTAAGTCATAAATATTCCTGTATTTAGCAAAAACATGAATCAGTTCATCGAATGGAGATCACGTGACTATATACTGATAGCCAAAAATGGCGACCTGCACTCGCTGGTATCCAAGGGCGTACTAAACGGTTGCACCACTCTAAATCACTTATCACTATGCAATATTAACATACCATTGCATTCAAATGCAGATCCTGAGTGTGAGTTTCAATTGTTTAGTGCATCCGCGAATAACAGCTGCCAAAAAGACGTAATTCAGTTGAAAAGGGATGTATTCGAAAGCACGGCAATGGGATGGGCGTTTTCGTTCAAAAAAAAAAAAAAAAAAAAAAAAAAACACTAGTGACTTTTCAACTTGCAGCTCCCGATTATGCGGCAACCCTGACAGCCGAAGGATCGAGAGTGATACAAGATGCGCACAAGTGTCAACTAACCAGTCCGGCAGTCAAACTGCCCCAAAATACGGTGACAGGACATTCGCAATCAATCGACGCACCCCCACCGCGCCACTCCATCCCGTTTTTACCGGAAAATATGTCCAAACTACCTATTCCGGCTACACTCATCAACGAAAAAATCATTCAGGAAATTGATGACATGTTGACACATCAACATGAACCCATACCAGTAGAAAAAAATATTACAGCATTTAAAGACAGAACATCAGTCTTCAGAGAATAAAAAAAACGTGTGATCAGTGTGACCGGAATAATAGTGGCATCGATAGTAATCGTGAGCATCGCGGCAGTATCGTTCTACACATTAAAGTTCCTATGCTCCGAAAACTCTACAGTAACAAAACACCAAGCGGCAAACGTAACACCAACACCGGCAAAGAGACACAATGTCTCCCCAACATCAACTTCTACCCCCCACAAACCCTCCTCCAACCCCATCATCGTTGATGTAAGCGAGAAAGAAGTAACAGTGCGCAGTCAAAATTCGGACACGTAGGTGTCTGTAGAAATAAAACGACGAGAGTGAAGTGATAAATTAATTTTCTTTTCCAACATTTAATTCCGCTGAACTATTGGCACCACCGATAAATAACCATTGGATGCAGCAGCAAGAACATAAGAACAACCATTCATGCGACTAAACTCACATTGGTCTTAAAAAAAAAAAAAAAAAAAAAAAAAAAAAAAAAAAAAAAAAAGGGTCAGTTTCCAAGCAAGGGGGGCGGAGAAACGGAACGCTTAAAACAGAAAAAGTTAATGCTAAGTGTGACAACGCCGCGTTCGGTTCGTTGGGACTCGGGGGGAAAAAGAGACAGTAAGTACGGCAAAAACGCGGGCTCAGCACTGCAGCATCTTCTCCACGAGCCCCTACGAGCTCGACGCGTCGGCGACGCCACACGAAGCTTAGACTTCAGTTTTAATCATCCTGTTACTTTAATTCGTCATAAACATATTCATATCCCAGTAACATGTCAATGACATCATTTTTTTTCTGAAAAGTATCCAGAATAAAAGGAAACGATAACAAAGAACGTCGACGTGTGCACCGGCAGCACTGCGTTCTGCTACTAACAAACCTGAAAAAAAAAGAGGCATGGAACATCCATATCCCCTGCGTTCAGGTTCAGCAGGTAGAGCGCGACGTTGCCGCGCCGCACACGACAACTCTGGTTAAAAGTGTTCATTTATTTAAAAGGCCTATCAGCATCATGTAGAATCTTTAACTTCACAACAATAAGCCTTAAAGCCTTCAGCAACAAACCGTTAATACCAAGTTAACTCGACTTACGAGCGCTACATAATAAAGGGAGTAGGTATGTAGGTGGAAACTGGACCAGAGGGCTAGCACAAAAGCGAAGCACGCACCACTAAGACTCTTGGATGGAATAAAATAAATAAGATTAAAGAAAACTAGTTATTAGAGATAATACCTTTCTCCTTCCTAGGCTCCGGAGTCACACAATAATAACTTTATTCAGCCACTTTCAATTACAAGTATAAGTAAAACATCCAAAAAAGAGCATGGGCCTGATTCCACAACGGGGACAGACAAAATTGAGTGGAAGAGATGAAAAAAAAAAAAAAAAAAAAAAAAAAAAAAAAAAAAATTGCAGTTATTCTACTGTTCATTTTTTTGTTTTCTTTTTTTCTTTCTCCTCTCTTTCCTTTTAACAAACCAACAACAAGTTGAGATCACAAAACAGGGCGTGTCTTCGGTCTGAGCTCTGGACCAATCCGACTATGTCGGTATCGTTTGAATGGGTTAGAAGTAGACTACAAGAATGTGAGTGATCTTCGGCTGTTGTTCGTATAGTCTGTTCACCAAACTATCAAAGTGGGAATATTTTTTTGTTAAATTTCCGTTTTAAATTTACCTGGGCTTCGCCTGAAAGTAAAGACCGCCGTTAACCCTTTGAGGGGCGCATTAAGGGTAGTGGTCAAAAAAACTTGGTATTGTGTTTTTTAGGGTCCCTAAGGTCTAAATAACTCAAAAAATTTTTTATCAAAATTGTCCATGCATTACATGCAGAGATATGAGGTGGTTACCCAGTGTAACCACTGCCCTTGAGGGGGCAAAACTAGTTTTACTTATGAAAAATAATTTTTTTCAGGAAAAAAATTAGAATCAAAGAATCAGAGGAGGCAAATGTAGTAGAAAAATGAATATTGTTGAAAAAAATTACTTTTATATTCTTTACATCTATTTGTTCCACAATTTTTTGTCTAAAAAAATGAAGTTTGATCTCGAAAATTAGTAAATTCACTGTGCGATACGCAGAATAAAGTGTTTCGTTTATTTTTTTCCAACATTTTAGATTGAGAAATGTGCAGTGGTAATACTAGTTCACGTTTCTCATGCTAACATTTTGTTCCAGTCTAGTACACTTTGAATAATGACCAAATATAAACAATAATTATTTAGAAAAGGGAAAAAAAAGTTTGGAGATTGAGAATTTGTGAGAAAAGAAAGGGTTTAATTTGCAAGGCAATGTGGAAGGCAATTTATAAGAAAAGAAAAGGTAATTCTGAAAGGTAATTAGAAGTTAATTTAGTTAGTGCAATATAAATAAAAGCAATAAGTAAATGTGTTCATAAGGTAATTTCGAGGGTAATGCATGAGAAAAGAGACAGCGATGAACGACTCATTTTTTCCGCTAAACGATGATAAAATTAGGTTTTTTCTTATTGGTGAAGTTGAAGAAACTATTTCTAAACCATTGAGCTGAAAATGGTTCGTTTGAATCCCAAAAAGTGATTGAAAATAGAAAAACAGCTGTAGGCACATCAAAATGTCAACCTAGAATGTGCTTTGCCCCATCCGGGGCAGTGGTTACCCAGTATAACCACCATTTTCCAAGCTATGTATTTATGACAAAATGTTGGAAAAAGCTGCTTACAACAGCTGAATATTGCCTACTAGACTCCTATAAATGAAGAAACATTAATAAAACATCGATATATTGATACAAATTTTAGAAATAAAAAGATTTTGGCGGAGATATTGACGCACGCCCGTTTCTTGCCAATCCCGGAAAAACGTAACCTTTGTAAATAAACAAATATCAGTGGTGCCACCACAAAATATTTGTTTCCCTATTCTGGACTATCATACCAACATGCCTGCATGGCTGAACGGTGCTGCGCTCTGTACGCATGGCCAGGAAAAAAAAATTAAAAGGTGGTTACCCTGTCTAACCACTGCCCCCGCAAAGGGTTAAAAGTGCATGTAATTGCTGATTGTTGAAAAATTCATAAAATTATTGAAACTCCACCTTGGAGCGAGAAATGCTATCCACGCATTCTGACTTAACATATGACAACAAGCACCCTCAATTGCTTCATGCGCAGCGCAAACCGCCAGTATGAATGGATGTATGAATGTGTGTGAGCAATCAGCAGTCCATAGCAGGCAGTGTTGCCAGACGCGTCGCGTGGGCGCATAAAAATACATATGGCGCACGCTCCACGTCTGGCAACGCTGCAAAACAGGCCGCTGATTAGCTAAGGACTGCTACAATCTCCATGCTGCCTCCCCTCTGGAGACAGACACAAAAATCGACAGTAAAACATCGTTTTTCTGTCATTAAAACAGTTAATTTTCTGAGGAATTACTTCCATTGATTATTTTGTACCAAAAAAAAATTCAACCATATCACTTTCACAACTCACGATTCCTCCGCGACTCTTTGCGGCGCAACCGAGTGGCAAGTAAATAAAACAAAGATCAATTCTTTCATCAGTCGAAAGGCACTTCATAGACAACTAAATTGCCTTCGATTGGATTTTCATTGCTCGACCATGCATTCTACAGTGAGCCTAGCAATGAAAAACCAATGAATGAGCTTTGTTTCGCCATTTTTTTAAGAGCATTATGAGACTCAGTGTCGCTCTCGTGACACCACTTCTATCATCAAGTTCAAGACATCAAGATCCATGCGATCGCACCTTAAAGTAGTGCAGCATTAAGCGGCCTTTAACAATTCCACTGTCCTTCGTATTATTTCTTTTATTATTCTTAAATGGTGACGTAACAACACTTACGGTGAAGTGTCACGTCATAATAGAATTTTAGTAACATTAATCATAGTCTACACTTAGATGATCCGTGCGATCGCACCTTAGAGTAGTACAGCATTAAGCTGCCTTTGACATTTTCGCTGTCCTTCGTATTATTTCTTTATTTTCCTTTCAGTGAACATAAAAGGTCACTTACAAACAGTACTTCCGAAAATTTAAAATGTAACTCCTAACTTCCAGCTAGATTAGAAACCAGATAGCATCAGAAGATAAATCATCAATGCATCTTCCAATATAGATAACCTACGTCATATTTCACGTATAAATCATATGTAGTAATTTCATTTTTCAATTTCAAATGTCATTACATTACTTTACTATTTTTTTAATAATAATAATTCAGGGCATATTTAATTAAGGTCAATTTTTTTTTATAATTATTCAGGGCATATATTTTTTTTTGCTACAACAATAGTCGAAATAGTTACAGGACTACAGAGATAGGGATTGGTGCACACAGCGTAAGTGGGCACACAGCTGCACTTTCGCGTGTCAAAGTCACCGGTATGCGCTCACGAACCACATTGCCATATCAATTAGGGTCGGTTCGCAAATAGTAAAAGTAACAATTACTAAGATTGCCATAGCAACCGAAATTAGGGAGTAGGTACAGTACCTACTCAACTTAGGGGGGTTCACTTGAATAGCCAGAGTGGTGGAACTCACTATTCAAGGTAACCCAAGTTAGGAGACAGTAAGCACGGGCATACAACTAGCTCACGTCATGTCTTTGCTTACTGATTTCAATTATCATAGCACAATTTTACGTAAGGACAGCAGCATTTCTTCTAATTTTTGTTAGTTATTTAAGTTACTTTGCTGTTACACCAGCACCTAGTTATTAGAAACATTGACAAGTGAAAACCGAAAGCCGAAACTACAATACTCGCATTTTATCTTTACTACCTGTGCAGTTGCTTCCGCCTTCACTACTGCATTTTTCGTTGTAGTACTATTAAGTGGAGCTGCTAACCAGAAAAAAAAAAAAAAAAAAAAAAAAAATGAAGAGTATTAGGAGTGAAAGCGGATGAAACTATCGATGTCCATTGTTAGTCATGACCATTTCTTTCTTTTTCTCTCAAAATTCTCTTTGCGCCTGTTCCATAAAATTTATCAAAACCAACTTCGATTATTAGTCATGACTATATATATTTCTTTTTTTTTGCCGTATAGTGCGTACTTTCGGTTTGATGATGGAGTTCACCGAAGCTAACTCTGATTATTAGTTAGGACAGATTCAGTTTTTCTCTTTCTTTAACGACATTCATTGTTAGTCATGACCATTTCTTTTCTTTTCCTCTCATAATTCTCTTTGCGCCTGTTCCATAAAATTTATAAAAACCAACTTCGATTATTAGTCATGGCTATATATATATTTTTCGTGTTTCTCTTTAACAAACTCTTTGCGCCTGTGTTGATATAGTTCATCGAAGCTAACTCTGATTATTAGTTAGGACAGATTCAGTTTTTCTCCTTTTTCTTTAACGACATTCATTGTTAGTCATGACCATTTCTTTTCTTTTCCTCTCAAAATTCTTTTTGCGCCTGTTCCATAAAATTTATCAAAACCAACTTCGATTATTAGTCATGACTATATTTTCTTTGTGTTTCTCTTTAACAAACTCTTTGCGCCTGTGTTGATATAGTTCATCGAAGCTAACTCTGATTATTAGTTAGGACAGATTCAGTTTTTCTTTTTTTTTAACGACATTCATGGCCAGTCATGACCATTTCTTTTCTTTTCATCCCAAAATTCTCTTTGCGCCTGTTCCATAAAATTTATAAAAACCAACTTCGATTATTAGTCATGGCTATATATATTTTTTTTTGCCGTATAGTGCGTACTTTCGGTTTGATGATAGAGTTCATCGAAGCTAACTCTGATTATTAGTTAGGACAGATTCAGTTTCTCTCTCTTTCTTTAACGACATTCATTGTTAGTCATGACCATTTCTTTTCTTTTCCTCTCATAATTCTCTTTGCGCCTGTTCCATAAAATTTATAAAAACCAACTTCGATTATTAGTCATGGCTATATATATTTTTTGTGTTTCTCTTTAACAAACTCTTGCGCCTGTGTTGATATGGTTCATCGAGGCTAACTCTGATTATTAGTTTGGACAGATTCAGTTTTTCTCTTTTTTAGCAAGCAGATAAGAATAGTACAACCACCCATCAAACGAAAAAAATGTCGCGAACCAGGTAACTTACCTATTACTCGGCAAACCGCGGGAAGAGAGTAGTAGTAGGTAGGCCAAACACATAGGCAATCAGAACAGCACAAAATCGTCTCGCTGGGAATGTAGTGGAAGGAAATTAACATCAGGAGCTGACGACACAGTCACGGCATCAAAAGCTCAAGTCCGCACCCAAATCGAGTGACGTTAATCCCTTTCCTGTGAAAATTCCAACCCCACTTAACCCTGCATAAACCAACACTTCACCTTAAACAAAACATCATCCCTTTCCTGTGAAAATTCCAACCCCACCTAACCCTGCATAAACCAACACTTCACCTTAAACAAAACATCATCCCTTTCCCGTGAAAATTCCAGCCTCACCTAATCCTGCATAAGCCAAAACTTACCCTTAGACGACAGCTCATAACCTTCCCTCCAATCGGGTTAATTTTTCGGATGACCTCTATTTCACTCATTCCGGGAGATGCGGCTTGTGGAGCATGATTCTCACGTTCATCGATGCCTTTTGAAGTGCTGCGATGAGCATTATGTGTATTCCATCACATGGAGATCGAAGTAAACCGACAAAGGATTTCCCAATCTGATAGACATCACAGATTTCGGACTTCCAGATGCACTGCCTCAAGCCAAATTCAAACACCGGCGCATAAACTGGCGAATCAACCTTGAGGAATACTGCCAAAAAACCACCAACCAACAAGGATGGTACCTAAAGCATCCACAAAAACAACACAGAACATCCACCTAAAGCGGACCGGCTTTTGCAAGCGTCTCCTAAAAGGATCATAGTAACGCAGATCAACCGGAAGGACAATGAGTGTGCTTACAAAGCCGCCGTGTTGACCCTGCCGTACACTACTATTCGGCAAGCGGTGAGAAGAGAGTATACAACGAAAAGCAACCTGGTAAATCCCCCTTAGAAATGTAACTTAGGGCCTCAGGGTAGATGAAATATTTTCTTTCTCATTTCCAGTAATGCACAAAATTACTTTACAAAAAAAAAAACTTTCTAATTTCTCTTACTGCACAATATACCTTATTTACTGTTATCAGCAAGGTTTACTTAGCCTTCTTTTTCAGCAAGGCTTACTTGATAGAGAAACTTAAAACTTAAAAAAAAAAAAAAAAAAAAAAAAAAAAAAAAAAAAAAATTTTTGCCCTTCTCCTTCAAATGGTTACTTAAGGTATAAATGCACAAACTTCTCTCATTCATGTCGCTATTAATTTATAACAATATTTGCGCGTTTATTTCAACTTGAGAATTTTGATCTACTTCCTTATAATTTAATTAATTTTTTTTTGTCTATCTTCTCCTTCTGATGGTTTTTGAACATTACTTAATACGACCTATTTTTCCGACTTCGGGACGAAGTCTGATATAACAAGGAGAGTTGTTGTGATACATTATTTTAGAGATTTTGGAAATACATGTAAATTCATAAGTTAAGTGGAGACGGAGGTTCGTCGGGTCAATTGGTGCGTTTATCGCACGCTAACAGCGAGAGCGCGGCGCGGAGTCAGCGTCTCTACTCATAGAGGCAGCGTTGCCGAAACGAAAGGCTGAGCTTACAAGAGCGAATGTTGGGTTGTGAGTAAGCTCCACGCAATACAGAAATCCCGCAACGCTGCAAAGAGCTGATTTCGCGTCAAGTTCAAGCCTCAGCGTAGCGACTGTGCCGGTTGCCCCGGCGAACACCCGACTCCAGAAAATGCAGTTTTCAGCATTTTTGGGCCAGGGCTGGTGACTTGGAATAGTGTGGAACTGGGCTCGTTGAAAATGAAAAGAGTTCGCTTTCCAACCCGCGACCAGGAAGGTTGATTTTCCCCACCTAGCGTCCGGCCATCGGCCGTGGCGGGTCCCCAGCCCCCCCTTCAGTCACTGAGAAATCGGATGTGTGTGTTCCTGATTTCACATCGTTTTTTTTTTATGGGGTGTGTTGTGTCTTGTGTTTTAGGTTTTCGGTTTTCACTTTGTTTATTATTTTTTTTATTATTTTTTTTTCCGTTCATTTAAATTAATCCATTATAATCAATTCTATTTTCGGCCATCGTCCATTTAATTCAATTTGATTTAATACAATTTATTATCTTTCGGCCAAATCTTGTCTCGTTCTTACCATTGTCCAAACCCCTCTTAGGTCCTCCTTCCCCCCATGTCCGGCGGTTGCGCGTGCGTAAGGTTTCAGGGTTAGGGGAATCTTCGTACCAGGACCGATAAGTACACTTCTAAATTATTACCTACTAATTCATTTCTTTCTTCCAGGACTTTTCCGAGCCTTAAGTCCCCCCTACTCGTTAGCCAAGCGAGGACTTAAACCCCATTTCACCTCCCGTGTAACGATAATTATACGAGTGACTCGCCCACCAAGTGAGGCACCAACATAGTTAAATCGTTACGCAAATTTACGTATACATACGTAAATTTGCGTCACAACAATATTCTTGAAAACAGCTGAATAATTCACTTCTATGAGATATTAAATAGACCATTGTAAAATGGGAGTAGTCGTCAACAAACGTTAAAAAAAATTTTTTACCATTCCACGTAATTGGATTTATTGGTCCGCAAATATCTGAGTGAATTTTCTCTAATGGTCTAGTTGATCTAGGAAAGGTAATTTGTTGGAAAGGCAGTCTTGACTGTTTGCCAGCGAAACGTAACCAACCAGGAAATTATCGATGCGGCAACGTTACCTAGAACGTGATTAGCGATGAGTCGATACTGTAACATCGTGACAACGATACTTTAACGATACTCATTAGCGATGGTCGATGATGTAGTATCGAAACAACGATACGAGAAAGACGTTACTACGTTACAGGGACGTTACTACAACGTTATGAGAAGACGTTTACTGATTATATGTATCTTGACTATATCATGAGTAACATCTATTTAACGTTCTTCCAACGCAACTGGTATCGTGACAACGCTATGAGAATGACGATACTACGTTACTAAAACGTTATTACGATACAAAAAGACGTAAACTAGTAATGTAGCATGGTTGTGTAATTAGTAATGTACGGTTGGAAGTTTTGTAAAAACCATTTCACACTGAGGACATGAAACTCGAATATTTTCATTTTTTTTTTTTTATTTGCTCCAATTTTGTTAAGCATAACTCTTATGTTTCAATTGACATTAAGAATGTGTCATTCTAAAAACTACAAATGTGTTCAAATTCAAATCAATGTCAAATTTTCAAGAAAATATTGAATTTATGTACATTTTTTGTATTTGTACCTCTGTTGTAAACATAATTTTATTGTACTTTTTCATAAATGTTCACAGATATTTTACCAAAATAGATATGGTATCCTGTTACTCCGAAGTGAGATCGACGATCTCGAAGAACGATTTAAACCAAAGAAGCTTGTAAAAATAGGGGTTGAAAACACTCTAAGGAATCGCACGGTCATTTGGCGGCGGATTCTAACAGAAAAAGAGAATATGACAGATATTCGTGTCATTTGTAAGGAACTTAATGCTACAAAAATTGAAAAATTTGATTTTGCAGAAACAATGACCGATATTTACCAGTATTTATCAAAGCGGATACATAGTATGATAATGGAGCCAAATGATAGTACTGATATGAATTATACGATGCCTAAAAAATTCGTCGTCAGCTGTCAAATAATTGACGAAGTATTTAAATTATCAACTGTAAAGAGAGGGTGATAATAATAGGTAGGAAAACGTGTATGTTAATTGTAGATAGGTACTGTTTAAAATAAAAAATCTGAAAAATTCTTTGTATGTTTTTTATTTATAAACACATAGGAATGTAATCTAGGAATCGGCGAATATTTAAACGAAAGTATTGAACCTTTTAGGTGTTTTAAATTTTAAAAGATGAACACACTGAAAAAATGCTGGTTCTTATTTCAGGTAAATCAATCTCTTGTTGGCTTTTTACTAGAAGCAGGTAAAATTGTTCTAGCCAACCGATGAAAATGTACTTTCTGTTTTTCCGGTTTAAAATATATTTTAGACACTTCCATGTATCATTTTCATTTAAATTAATTTTGGATAAATAGCTAATATAGAATGAGTATCCTCGAGGTAAATCCATAAGTTTTTACATTTTTTTACTAATATAATTTCAGAAAAAGTCTTCTTGGAAATATTTTTTCTTCCCTGCATGCTTATATGCGTCTCTAAAACAGTCTTTTAAATATGTGCTTTCCGAAGAAATAATATCGTTTATGATGATTTTGATTTTCGGATAAATATCTGTGGTGTGTTGAACGTGGTCCTGTGTTGCAGATTTACAAAAGTCATGGAAATAAAGGTAAATATTCACTTTTAAATATTTCTGTCTTGCCTGAACACTTGTGCGCATCTTGAAAAAGTCCAAAAATAATATATTTTTTAAAGTTAATTACTTCTTTTCCGGGGTAAATTTTTCTCCGAGAAATTTATAACTTGAGTTTTCGGTAATATTGACATTGATTTTTGGAAAAATTTGAGATTTGACCTGACTGTCCTCAACGCACGCTTGGATTTCAGATTTTCTAGAAAAAGTCTTGACAGGTGAGTACTAATTTTGAACTACTTTTTCTTGTGTGAACATTTGGGTGCATCTTAAAATGTTTGGTAAAGTTGCTACATTTTTATGACGCATTTATAGTAATTTACAGATTATTAGTCGAGTTTTACAGAATAGGTTGAATGAACGCTGGTTTTACAGATTCATAGTTTTCATCAGAAAAATACGTAAAATAAAGGTAAATATTAGCTTTTAAATGTTTTATCTTGCCTGCACGCTTGTGCGCATCTTAAAATACTTGGTAATATGAATCAATTTTCCGAGTTATTATGTAGTTTTCAGAGTAAAATTTAAAGCCTAAAATATTGGAAGTTCAAATTTTGATGAAATTGGTTGATTTAATGAACAAATTTTCAAATTGACTGGAGTGTCCTCAACGTACCCCTATACTACTATAATGTATTTGAAATTAAAATTTGCAGCAAATCTGATTTCAAAGTTGAACTTCAGTCAGTTTGGACATGAAGAAGCAAATAAAAGGATGACTGACTCATTCGTGGTTCTGAAGTTTGCACGGACCGAACGGAAGACTTTCATTTCATTGAGAAATTAAGAGTATTCTTCAATAAGAGAGCGTTTATAGTTAAATTGAAAGACTAAAGTACCCACTTAGCAGAAATAAGAAACTACTGTCATCATTATGGCAATAATGGTGCAAGAAATCAATCACAACACTGACTTAGAATTACCAGTATTAGGTTTAAGGTTAGGTACTCCGTAGAACTCTGAAGTGACCAAAATACAGTAATTCACAGACACCTTGTTATGAAAAAAAACCAACCTAACTTACTTTAAAAGTGAAGAAAACACCACGTCGTGCGATGCACGAAACGGGGTACCAATTCATTATAATGTTATGTTCTTTTACCAAGGATATAGGTGTGGACAAGAAGGCTGTAAAACGGTGCCATACTAAAATTTTGCTGTGAGGTTGATCGGAGAGCATCCATCTTGCTCGACTCATCTATTTTGCCCAAGTCAATTCGATTCATCCTAGTCAATTGAGCCACTCGAGTGAATGTTAGCATGAGATTCGAGTGAAGTTCAGTCACAACTTCGTAACCACTTATTTATCGACTGCTTCCAAACAAGAGGGGAAAGTTACTTTATCCTACTTAAGAATCTTAGGTGGATATGCCGCTAAAGTAGTCGACAATTTTATCGCAACCGATTGGACCCAAGGATTCATGATTTACTCACAACATTTTAGAAAAGCTGATTTGATTGGTCCAGGTCGAGATTTGTTTCGACTTAGGTTACATCGAGTAGAATTAGACAAATCGAGTTGGCTTTCCCCGATTAGATCTAATGTGTCCAAATTAACACCATCATTTGTACTTGGCTTCTAGGTTTCTCTCTTCAGACTTTGTAAGATTATTGACAAGATTATGACCATTTTCCCTCATGCCCAGAGCCAAAGCCTGGCATCATAAACTGTGCTGTTCAGTGTCGAACACACTTCTTGCACTTTTTCAGTGTAGCTTCAGATAGCTTCATAATGAAGCTTTTTTTCAACCTCGCAAAACTATCCGTTTGCAAGTAAAACATGTCGAATCATCTTCAGCAGTTTCAATGAAAGATGAGTCACTGTAACCATTCTATTAGAGGGGGACCATTTTACGTATAGGGTTCTGACAAACTCTGGTGCCTGTTTCCAAACCGCATCAAAGCGCATTGATAAGCGCTTCATTAGAAACGAGTTGAAACTCTGCGCAAACCAACCACTCTCCCATGCCCTCTGATGCAGTTCAGAAGCGACAGACTGTCTTGTCGGACAGTTGTACTTAGGTAAATAAATACTTAAAAAAGTTGTTACCAAACTCCAACCAAACTCGTAGTAAAATTCACTTCACGAGTGGCTCAATCAACTTGGGCAAAAGAGATGAGTCGAGTGAAATGGATGCTCTCCGATCAACCTCAGCCCACTATTTCAGTCGACATAATTTATCATTGAATGAATGCATCACACAACTTGGTGTTGGTGTTGCCATTTAAATAGTTCTGCTCTCCATGACTGTCATGCCAGCATAGGTACAATTGGTCTGAAATGTAAAGGTCCACCCTTTGCTTTTTTTTTCATTTCGGTAACTTTCCTCTCCAGACCACGCTCGTCGGTTAACGAAGTTAACTCCTTCAGATCACTCAACATGAGGAGATAAAGATGAGTAAATCTGTCTCAAAAAGAGAGAGTTTGCTGAGAGAGGTCAAATTACAAAATTTTTGAATAAATCACCACAAACATACCACTTTCACTCGTCAAAATGCCAAGAAAGGCAATGAGTCGGCATTACGAGGCAATAACACGCACTGTAGAATCTGGCAAATTAAATGAAAGCTATGAAGAACTTGAGTGTTTCAATTAGTAGAAACTGAAATTAAGGCTTTGATTGACAGAAAACACGCACAGTTCATAAAGAAATTCAGATTTTAAAGTCTCTGATAGACTTCGAAAACACGCGAAAATACATTGCGGAGGGAACTTCGGTTTGTTTTCACAACACAAATCTCTAACCTTAAAATCTCCGAGGCAAATTACGCATGTTTACCACCAAAGCCTCCGAACTAGATATAGCTCGTTGGTAATCACAGACAAAATAATGAAACTACCAAATTTATTCATAACGGAGACAAATCCTTATGAAAAACTTGGGGTCAATACTCAGTCAAAACCTAACTCAAACATTATTCGAACATTTCAAACGGCGCACTATGGATCCAAATCGAGTCCTAATTGGTCAAAAATACAAAGACATGAGATATCACAAGAATTGTCGATCCATCAAATGATATTCTCCGATAAGTATGGGACAAGCCAGGAATAAAAAACGGAGCCAAATAAAGCCCTTGAAATCAACTATAGTACCCAGCTAAAATACTAATTTTCCAACTTTGAAAGGATCGAATATGGACCGCCAAAGATTTGTTTTCTATCCATTGTGCGGCGGACCGAAGAATATCGCGGATTCGATATGGCGCGCGATTCGTTTAGTGACTGCTTAAAGGATAGGGAGACTTTTCGCGTTGCCGCTCCGAAATATATCGAACGAAAGGAATCCACCGAAAAGCAGTACGTGATCATTACGCGCGGAAATCTGACAACGCACGTTTGCGACCAAGCCGAAAATTGTCGATTTTTATGCAGGAAGTTTATGGCCAAAATCGATAAAAAACCATAACAAAAACATGCAGTACTTACTGCATTTTAAACAAAAAAAAACAAAAAAAAAAAAAAAACAAGAAAAAAAAACAAAAACAAAAAAAACCCAAAAAAGGAAAGAAAAAAAAACAAGCTTCACTGATTTTGTGGCTCAGTTAGACCGATAAAATTAGAAATCTTTGACCCAAAGCAACTGAAAAAAAAAAGGGGAAGGCAGAAGGAAAAATTGCGAAAAACACTAAAACGCGTGGTTAGTGGCTCCCTATGGGGGAAAAAAAAGTCACAAAAAATCCAAAACCCTCGGGGTTTTAAAAAAAAAAAAAAAACGCGGTCTAGTTTAAAAGAACAGTTCCTTCGGGATTGATAAAAAAAAAAAATGCTAATGATATGTGCTGCGATCAAGTCTCAGGTTCTGTTTAATCTTTCTTCAAGATTTCTTGTGACCACAGGTGTCATTTTGGGCTTTACATTGCGTTTTACCGTCCAAACATTGAAGATCAGTGTGTGGGGGGGGGGGGGGGGGGTCTGCCAATATTAATCGCTGAAATACGTTTGATATCCGATGCGATCAAGTCCCAAGTGCACACTCTTCCTACCAATTTAATCTAAGGTGCCCTTTAATAAGGGGGGGGGGGGGAACTTGAGCCGGCAATTTTTTTGCTTCCTTCGTCGATCCCGTTTCAATTTCACATCGTATCGTCGACCCGTAATTCATTAAATGAAAAGGTGGACAAAGTTTTTACCAGTCTACTCTACAATTTTAATAACTGTAACATATTATGGTTTTAAAAGAAACGAATGTAAGATGGCTTACCTATACGAAACCGTTGATGAACAGAGGATATGCTATCCCCAGTATAAATGGTCCATACTGGTCCAAAACCCAATTCTCCATGTAGTATGGATGTATGGCTATATCGGAGTGACGCTTACTGGAGTATGTATAATGGTTATGGACCATTTAAAATCACGGTTATGACTCAAAATGGTACAATGAATATCCTCGAGTACTAAAAATTCTTGTTATAAACTTAATTAAGAGCACCTTAAACCCAAAAAATGAACATTTTGATACCGTAAATGGTCCTACTTCTCTCGTGAACCAAAAAATGTTATATGGTCAACGATCATACTAGCTTCACTTGAATCCACATTTACTTAACTTGCATCGGGAATACGCAGTTTAACTTTCCTCCGTGGATCAGCGCTGGTATCAGCAAAGGAATAGGAGCAAAAAAATTGCCGGCTCAATTTTCCCCCCCCCCAATTTTTAAAAGGGCCCTTAGATTAAATTGGTAGGAAGAGTGTGCACTTGGGACTTGATCGCATCGGATATCAAACGTATTTCAGCGTTTAATATTGGCAGCCCCCCCCCCCCCCCCCACACGACTGATCTTAAATGTTTGGACGGTAAAACGCAATGTAAACCCCAAAATGACACCTGTGGTCACAAGAAATCTTGAAGAAAGTTTAAAACAGAACCTGAGACTTGATCGCAGCACATATCATTAGCATTTTTTTTTTTATCAATCCCGAAGGAACTGTTCTTTTAAACTAGCCCGGCTTTTTTTTTTTTTTTTAAACCCCAGAGGGTTTTGGATTTTTTGTGACATTTTTTTTCCCCCATAGGGTGAGCCACTAATCACGCGCTTATGGGTTTTTTTCGAAATTTTTTCCTTCTCCCTTTCCCCCTTTTTTTTTTCAGTTGTTTTGGGTCAAAGTTTTCTAATTTTATCGGTCTAACTGAGCCACAAAATCAGTGAAGCTTGTTTTTGTTTTTCTTTCCTTTTTGGTTTTCTTTGTTTTTTGTTTTTTTTTCTTTTTTTTTTTTTTTTTTTTTTTTTTTTTGTTAACATGCAGTAAGTACTGCATGTTTTTGTTATGGTTTTGTATCGATTTTGGCCATAAACTTCCTGCATAAAAATCGACAATTTTCGGCTTGGTCGCAAACGTGCGTTGTCAGATTTCCGCGCGTAATGATCACGTACTGCTTTTCGGTGGATTCCTTTCGTTCGATATATTGCGGAGCGGCAACGCGAAAAGTCTCCCTATCCTTTAAGCAGTCACTAAACGAATCGCGCGCCATATCGAATCCGCGATATTCTTCGGTCCGCCGCACAATGGATAGAAATCAAATCTTTGGCGGTCCATATTCGATCCTTTCAAAGTTGGAAAATTAGTATTTTAGCTGGGTACTATAGTTGATTTCAAGGGCTTTTTTTGGCTCCGTTTTTTATTCCTGGCTTGTCCCATACTTATCGGAGAATATCATTTGATGGATCGACAATTCTTGTGATATCTCATGTCTTTGTATTTTTGACCAATTAGGACTCGATTTGGATCCATAGTGCGCCGTTTGAAATGTTCGAATAATGTTTGAGTTAGGTTTTGACTGAGTATTGACCCCAATTTTTTCATAAGGATTTGTCTCCGTTATGAATAAATTTGGTAGTTTCATTATTTTGTCTGTGATTACCAACGAGCTATATCTAGTTCGGAGGTTTTGGTGGTAAACATGCGTAATTTGCCTCGGAGATTTTAAGGTTAGAGATTTGTGTTTGAAAACAAACCGAAGTTCCCTCCGCAATGTTTTTTCGCGTGTTTTCGAAGTCTATCAGAGACTTTAAAATCTGAATTTCTTTATGAACTGTGCGTTTTTTCTGTCAATCAAAGCCTTAATTTCAGTTTCTACTAATTGAAACACTCAAGTTCTTCATAGCTTTCATTTAATTTGCCAGATTCTACAGTGCGTGTTATTGCCTCGTAATGCCGTAACTCATTGCCTTTCTTGGCATTTCGACGAGTGAAAGTGGTATGTTTGTGGTGATTTATTCAAAAATTTGTAATTTGACCTCTCTCAGCAAACTCTCTCATCCTGAGACAGATTTACTCTTTTTTATCTCCTCAAGTTGAGTGATCTGAAGTAGATAACTTCGTTAACCGATGAGCGTGGTCTAGAGTAAAGTTACCGAAAGGGGAAAAAAAGAAAAGGGGTGGACCTTTACATTTCAGACCAATTGTACCTATGCTTGCATGACAGTCATGGAGAGCAGAACTATTTAAATGGCAACCCCAACACCAAGTTGT
Organism: Trialeurodes vaporariorum; assembly: GCA_011764245.1. Lineage (NCBI taxonomy): Eukaryota > Metazoa > Arthropoda > Insecta > Hemiptera > Aleyrodidae > Trialeurodes > Trialeurodes vaporariorum. Next base: position 68,111,106 of record VMOF01000001.1, read on the forward strand.
GTGATGCATTCATTCAATGATAAATGAGTCGACTGAAATAGTGGGCTGAGGTTGATCGGAGAGCATCCATTTCACTCGACTCATCTCTTTTGCCCAAGTTGATTGAGCCCTCGTGAAGTGAATTTTACTTACTACGAGTTTGGTTGGAATTTATTTACCTAAGAACAACTGTCCGACAAGACAGTCTGTCGCTTCTGAACTGCATCAGAGGGCATGGGAGAGGGGTTTGGGTTTTGCGCAGAGTTTCAACTCGTTTCTAATGAAGCGCTTATCAATGCGCTTTGATGGGGTTTTGGAAACAGGCACATTGTTTGTCAGAACCCTATACTCAAAATGGTCCCCCTCTAATAGAATGGTTACAGTGACTCATCTTTCATTGAAACTGCTGAAGATGATTCGACATGTTTTACTTGAAAACGGATAGTTTTGCGAAAAATGAAAAAAGCTTCTTATGAAGCTATCTGAAGCTACACTGAAAAAGTGCAAGAAGTGTGTTCGACACTGAACAGCACAGTTTATGATGCCAGGCTTTGGCTCTGGGCATGGGGGAAAATGGTCAAAACTTGTAAATTTCTTACAAAGTCTGAAGAGAAAAACCTAGAAGCCAAGTACAAATGATGGTGTTAATTTGGACACATTAGATCTAATCGGGGAAAGCCAACTCGATTTGTCTAATTCTACTCGATGTAACCTAAGTCGAAACAAATCTTGACCTGGACCAATAAAATCAGCTTTTCTAAAATGTTGTGAGTAAATCATGAATCCTTGGGTCCAATCGGTTGCGAAAAAATTGTCGACTACTTTAGCGGTATATCCACCTAAGATTCTTAAGTAGGATAAAGTAACTTTCCCCTCTTGTTTGGAAGCAGTCGATAAATAAGTGGTTACGAAGTTGTGACTGAACTTCACTCGAATCTCATGCTAACATTCACTCGAGTGGCTCAATTGACTAGGATGAATCGAATTGACTTTGGGGAAAATAGATGAGTGAGCAAGATGGATGCTCTCCGATCAACCTCACAGCAAAATTTTTGTATGGCACCGTTTTACAGCCTTCTTGTCCACACCTATATCCTTGGTAAAAGAACATAACATTTTAATGAATTGGTACCCCTTTCGTGCATCGCACGACGTGGTGTTGTCTTCACTTTTAAAGAAAGTTAGGTTGGTTTTTTTTTATAACAAGGTGTCTGTGAATTACTGTATTTTTGGGCACTTCAGAGTTCTACGGAGTACCTAACCTTAAACCTAATACTGGTAATTCTAAGTCAGTGTTTTGTTTATTTCTTGCACCATTATTGCCATAATGATGACAGTAGTTTCTTATTTCTGCCAAGTGGGTACTTTAGTCTTTCAATTCAACTATAAACGCTCTCTTATTGAAGAATACTCTTAATTTCTCAATGAAATGAAAGTCTTCCGTTCGGTCCGTGCAAACTTCAGAACCACGAACGAGTCAGTCATCCTTTTATTTGCTTCTTCATGTCCAAACTGACTGAAGTTCAACTTTGAAATCAGATTTGCTGCAAATTTTAATTTCAAATACATTATTATAATTTGCTAAAGTCAGTTCAAAGTACAATCAACGATGGAACTCAACAACCAGTCAACGCGCAGATTAACTTGAACCGCAGGTAGGTGTGACGTTAAACGTTCAAGGAAATTACGCTAACAGTCACAGCTCTCATGAAGCAAAGCACCTCACGAAGAGTACGAAATTCTATGTACAGTTCAAGTTTGTTTGAAAAAAATTACTTTTTTATTCAAATAAAATTTCAATTTAACGGAGTAAATTGCAATTTTTAATTAAAACTGCACTTTATTCAAACAAAAATTTCAATTTATTCAAAATAAATTGCCATTTATTCAAATAAATATAAAAAATGTCAACCTAACTAAGATTTATCTGAGATTTATTCAAGTAAAATTTCTTTGAAATATCAATAACATTTCAAATAAAATTGCCATTTTATTTGAACAAAATAGGAGTTGATGCTACTAGGGCTTGGTCGCTCTTATATCAGATGATTTGCAAGTTGAATCAGAGCTACCATGTCTTTTGGTTGTATGCGGCTATTCAGACGAAAGTGTTTACAGGAGAAGTATCAAATATTTTGAAGGAGCTTCATACGGAAGATCTGTTACCAGGAGAAGTATCAATAATTGAAGGCGCTTTATACGAAAAATAGACAATGGGATCAGGAGAAGTATCAAATTATTTGAAGGAGCTCTGAAGCCACCTAATCGAGGAAACTTAAGACTTGGTCGCTCTGATATCACATGACTTGCAAGTTGAATCAGAACGACACGTCCACCGGGTGTAGGGAAATAAATATAGGAAGATATTTGAAAGAAAAGTTTTTACGAGCAAGTTTTCACGAAGAAGTGTTTGGGGCAGGTGAAGTAAAATGGAGCTGGTTTGGGGGAAAGATTTTAGATCTTGGCCGCAATCACTTGAGGTTTAGCTGAAAGTTTTGGTGAAATAATTTGTGACATGAAATTAATAGAAATTAAAAAAGAAAATGAACAAAAGCACTTGCTCTCAGAAGTTTCACGTAGAAAATAAATTCTCCTCCACCACTCTCACTAACTCTGCATACCCATTGAAATTATACAGAACATAATGCAGCGATGATAACTATAGATAAGAGGAACCAGCACACTGCACAGAGTTTTAAGAGAAAAACCAAATGAAAGAGAACTTTCAATATAGACACTCACAAATGACAAAAAAAGAGACAGTGGCCTAGAGTTTAAGATGAGAGGAACAAAACCACCCGGCATTTTTCTCGAGAACGGCTGATCGAAATGTTTTGAATAAAAAAAAACGGTTACGGAATGGACACAAAATTTTTCATTTTTGATATTTTCAAAAGCCCTCATCAGCTCCTCGTTCATATTAGGAGAAGTTCACACACTTTTATCAAGTTTTTTGCAAAAAAGCATCTTCTGAAAGTACGAAAAAAGTTCATATCCTCATAGCAGAGGCATCTGCCAACATTTTTGCTCCCATAGACATTTACCAAAACACCCAGATTTTTTTTAGCTATAGGGACTTGGAAGATTTTTGAATCAACCCCTTTTTCTTATCCAGTTGAGAATTTCTCACAAATCTTGACAGATTCTGAAAAAATATATCGAAACCTTCTGATCGATGTGCAACATGTTACGTTGAGGAGAAAAAATAAGGTGTATTTTTTCAAATCAAAAATTTTGGGACTTCAATGGCAGAATCGAATCGATTCCATGGTCTGAGACATAGACTGCCCAAAATTTTTAAATTTTAAAGAAATACACCTAATTTTTTTACTTTAAGGTACCAAACTAGTGGCACATCAATCAAAATGGTTCCAACCATTTGATCAGAATCTGTTATGTATTTGAAGAATTCTCAACAGGGTGGCCACAAAAGCCAATTCAAATTTTTTCCAAAAATCCGCCATAACTCAAAAAGTGAGGTTTTTTGGTAAATGTCCATGTGAGCAAAAATGTAGGAAATTGCCTGAACTTCAAGGACACCAGCTTTTCTCATAACTTTAAAAGAGCTTTTTTGAAAAAAAAAATTGAGATATAGATGTGATTGAGCCTCCCCTTTCAAAAATGCCCCAAAGGGCTAAGTATTGGAAGCTATCGATAATATGATAAATGAAAAATTTAGGGTTGATTCCCTATGCGACTTCCATGTTTCAAAACATTTCAATCAGCCATTCTCAAGAAAAAAGCCTGGTACAGGTGCTCTGGATCACCATGTATACAGGGTGTCAATTAAAAAAGGAGCCAGGCCGAATATTTGAGAACGGCTCCGGATTCCGAAAAAAGCTGAAACACGTGTTAAATTATTTTGAGCAGGACATCTTTTTAGGGGGACGCCGATTTGGGGGCTCTCTCTGGGGGGGCCCCAAGGAGGCTACCACCTCCCTAAATCCAATACTTCAATGGGCCCCCAAATTTTTTTTTTTTAATAATCAAAAATAGGGTAAAATTTTAAGACTTTTGGTACAAGTTAAACGTCGACATCGTTTTTTGTTTTCGATTATATCGAAGGTCCAAGTTCGATTTGGGCCCATTTTCAAGAAGCATTACTTTACTCCTCTTTGAAGAGTCGGAATTCACAACTCAAGGACACAAAAATACTCTGAAAAGCAAGCCCCCTTCAGAAAAAAAATTTAATTATAACGAACATTTATTCAAATTTTTGGGTTTTTAAGCTCAAAAAAATTTTAGACGTTTTTGGGCCCCTAGGAGGGCCATCTGAAAAATTCCGAATTACGACCCCCATTGAGTGATACATAAAAAGAAAAGGCGTAACAAACTGAGCATTTCGGCGCAAAACCGGGGGGGGATATCGTTTTTACATTTGAGATATCGAATGTCAATTTACAGATTGCGATATCTCAATTGTAAAAACGATATCGAACTCCGGTTTGCACCGAAATGCTCAGTTTGTTACGCCTTTTCTATTTTTGTATCAATCAATAGGGGTTGTACCTCGGAATTTTTCAGATGGCCCTCCTTGGGGGCCAAAAAAGTCTAAAAGTTTTTGGGGGCTTCAAAACCAAAAATTTTACTAAATGTTTGTCATAATTAAAATTTTTTTTTGAAAAGGGCTTACTTATTAGAGTATTTTGTGTCCTTGATTTTTAAATTCCGACTCTTCAAAGAGGAGTAATGATTTTTTGAAAATTAGTCCAAATCGAACTTTGACCTTCGATGTATCAAAAACGAAAAACCCATATTGAACTTCGATTCGCACCAAAAGTCTGATAATTTCACCCTCTTTTCGATTAATAAATAAAATATGGGGGGCCCTGTTTGAAGTATTGAATTTAGGGACGTGGTATCCGCCCTGCGGGCCCCCTGGAGATGGCCCCGAAATCGGAAACCCCCTATAAAGATGTCCCCCTCAAGCATTTGAACACGTGTTTCAGTGTTTTTCAAAATCCGGAGCCGTTCTCGAGATATTTGGCCTAGCTCCTTTTTTAAATTGACACCCTATATGCTATGAAACTTAATGAAAAGCGGTATTACAAGCATAACAACGCAGTCAAAGCAGCTTACACTGATTGACTGCATGTTATCTTTGTATCGCTAGACTGCGATACAAAATCTGCTGGCTGCTTGTTTTTTTTGTTTTTTGTTTTTTGTTTTTTTTTAAAGAAATATTGTGTTTTTTCATAATTGTAGAATGTAGAAGCACTAATCAAGTGACATGCGTGGATACGGTAACTTTTAATCCCAGCTTGTCCTTTCAGGCACTTACAAAGAAGACAGTTATTTAGTCAATTTTGATCCGAACTGAAAACATAGTCGGACAGAGCAGAAAAGATTCAAAAATATCCCACAAAAAAATTTTGGTGAAGAAATTTCCAAAAAAGTACGTAATCAAATAGCTAAACTATTGTAAACGCTCTCTGATTTCTTAGAATGTTGAAATTTGGATGCAATACAATCTCATGCAAGAAATGAGCTATAAGACCAAATGGAGTAAAATCATTTTCTACTGAAATTTTCGCAGGGGGAAATCCCCCCCATTTTTTGCCCCTATTAATACGTTAGAATTTGATGAAGATGACTGCTTTTTTTGTGGAAAGCTTCTTAATACCCTAGTCGAGGCTGTCACGGAAGCTCAAAGTGATTTGTTAAAATTTCATTTATTTCCCTTTAAAAAACTGACCTGGAGTGAAAATTCACCCCCCCCCCCGGTAACAAAAGGGTTAAGGTCATTGAAAGATGGCTTTTAAAACCGGGCACTTCAACAATGGTTACCATATCAATAACCAAAGGGGTTCATTCAAAATCGGCATTTTTCGCCCACTGCTTGTTTTTGACGAAACTTTGGGTATCGATTGGGTTTACTATTAGTAGTGGATCATGAAATTTTCGCGACCTAAAACCAATTTTTAGAGGGGGGGTGGGGGGTCAAAGTTGAAACCTTCAAACTCGAATATCTCGCTAACGAATAAAGTTTTTGAAATGTGGTTTGTGCAAAAAAACGCAAAATAAAATTTCCTTTCTTTTGACTACCCACATGTTCCACAAAATTTTGAAATTACACTTGCAATTTGAAATTTTTTTGATTTTCAGGCTCAAAATTTTTTACAAATTTTGAAATTCTGAAAAAACGCATTCTTCGATTTTGATCTTTACAAGATATGTTATTCTGTAGAAAATTTGCTAAAATTTTAGTCTAAACCGCATTTTGGGGGAAACTTTTAGTTTCTGAGTTATGAATTTTTAAAGTGTCAAAAATCGCTATTTTAGCGTTCTCAGCGACAGCGACAAAACTTAAAAAAAGAATTTCTCCGCTTCTAATCAACAAAACTTGATGAAAATTGAGATTTAGGGGTTTCGAATGTCGTAGAATTAAATTCTGCTATCAGATTTGAAGAATTTTGAAACCCAAAGATGGCTACCAAGTAGATGGGTAGGCAGCCATCTTGGATTTAAAAATTCTTCAAATCTGATAGCAGAATTGAATTCTACGACATTCGAAACCCTAAAACTCAATTTTTATCAAGTTTTGTTGATTAGAAGCGGAGAAAATTTTTTTTTTTAAGTTTTTTCGTTGTCGCTGAGAACGCTAAAATAGCGATTTTTGACACTTTAAAATTCAAACTCAGAAACTAAAAGTTTCCCCAACATGCGGTTTAGACTAAAATTTTAGCAAATTTTCTACAGAATAACATATCTTGTAAAGATCAAAATCGAAGAATGCGTTTTTTTAGAATTTCAAAATTTGTAAAAAATTTTGAGCCTGAAAATCAAAAAATTGCAAATTGCAAGTGTAATTTAAAATTTTGTGGAACATGTGGGTAGTCAAAAGAAAGGAAATTTTTTTTTTGCGTTTTTTCGCACAAACCACATTTCAAAAACTTTATTCGTTAGCGAGATATTCGAGTTTTAAGGTTTCAACTTTGACCCCCCACCCCCCCCCCCTAAAAATTGGTTTTAGGTCGCGAAAATTTCATGATCCACTACTAAAAGTAAAACCCCAAACGATACCCAAAGTTTCGTCAAAAAAAAGCAGGGGCGAAAAATGCCGATTTTGAATGAACCCCCTTTTCGGGGGAATAAAGTTGCTGAAACACCCGTGAGGACGGTTGATTCAGCAATTTTAGGTTGCTGATTTTTGCCTTCACATTCCAATATGGGTCTGTTCCAAACTTTTGCTACAGATATATAGAGTGTTAAAACTTAAGTAAAATTACGTAAAAAATCCATTGGTGGTATCAGAAAGTCATAAATTGTAGTATTAAACTCACAAGAGGCATTTAACTGAAACCGAAGACCCACGTTTGCAACAGACCCATTGCTGGAGCAGCAAATTAGAAAGCGGCAACAACAGCAATAATTGTTTGTTTAGTAGTTTCTACTGAATGAGTACTACCCGTATTTCTGGCCGAAAATGGGAAAAATGACTTTCGGTAAACATGTATTCGGTGGTTCGTATCGTAATCTACATCATCTGATGTATATCTGAATGGTCATAGTATAATTTTTTCAGTGGCGCTCGTCGGCGATTCTGTCGCCGCAAAGGTGCGACCACTTCGCAGGTAAGTAAATGAACACGTCGACTTGAGTCAGGTGTCATTTATTTTGAAAATGTCACAGCAGCTGATTGAAGCATGTTAGAATAATTTATTAGACATGTATCTTGATGCTAAAAGTAAGATTTTTTTTTTTTTTTTTTGGTCCCATTTATCAATTTTGATTTTTTACTCTTAATTTTAAGCTCCGAATGGACTAGGTACCTTAGTAATTAATAAAACAATAGCGCATTAGCGCAAACCGGAATTCGATATCGTTTTTAGTTTTCGATGTGTCGAAGTTCAAAGTTCGATATATTGAAGTTCAAATAAGTTCGATACGGACCAATACTCAAAAATTCACAACTCCCCGTTAAATAATCAAAATTTAAAAAACTTTTGGTCCAAAATGCTCTTTTCAAAAAAATTTATTGGCTCAAAAACGCCCTTTAATAACTTTTCCTTTAAATTTGAATTTTTTCTGGAAAATGCTTGCTCTTTAGAGCATTTTGAACCAAAAGTTTTTTTAAATTTGCATCATTAAAATGGGAGTCGCGAACTTTTGAATATGATGGGTCCATATCGAACTTTGAACTATCCAATTTTAAGGAATGCGATTTTTCGCGAACTTGGACAGTTTTTTCCCTTCTCCTTTTTCCTCCGGTGAAAGTGTTCCATGAATTTCCGTGACCAAAATTCCGAGGGCACTATTTCCGTGGGCAATTATTATTTTTCCATGAAATTACATGGAAAAATTTTATAGAATTCCACGAATGGCCCACAGAACTCCATGAAATGTTATGGAAAAATAATATTTTGCCCAGGGAATTCCATAAAATTTTATGGAAAAATAATAATCGCCCACGGAAATGATGCCCACCGAATTTTGGTCATGGAAATTCATGGAACACTTTTACCAAGGATTCCGGGTCTTGAATCGAAACGAATGCTAAATTCAGATTCAACATCAAATTAGCAATCAGAATCTTTTCAGCAATTGGATTTTTGGTATTATCTCAGCATTGAATTCCACATTGATACGTTGCTGAAACCTTAAGCAAGTTTTTCTCGGTTTTCTAAGAAATATTACGTACAGATTGCCAAACATCAACATTTTTATATAACTTGGCCGCAATTTTTCATCTATTTGAGTGTTCTTGGCGTCAAAATGGCAGGAATAAATCTTCTGCTTGCAATTAATTTAGCAAAATCTAAATTTTGTTTGTCCCGTGATCATATAAGAGTCATTTTCTCATGGCGAGAATTGAAGTAAAGTTTTGGTTGACTCTCTCTTCAACTTTAGAAGCCACAAAAAATTTATTGAACCGTAGGAAAATCCAATTGAAGCCCTCAAGAAATTCTGCATCCAGTCCAAATGGCCCACAATAATTTTTTTTTAAATAAGAACTCCGCTCGTAAGTCTAAGCATTGTGCTCAGTTGACCTTTGAAAACTATGAGAGGTGGCCTTGAATGATTTCAAAATCCACACCTTAACTCTTTCAGTACAACGCCCAAATATGTTCGTTTCTATATGACTATATTCTGCTTCACACAATTTCAGTTTTTATTCACAATAATTGCGACTCCAAGTTGTTTGCATTTAAAAAATAACGTTCCCTCTTGCGCCTTCAATCCATTGTGTATGCAAAATCAGCACCGCGGTGTATAGGAATATTTAACTAGCCACTTAATTTGAGCGAGCAACCATTGATTTGTCTTCGTAACCTGGTGATTAAAGGGTCAAATTGAGAAGAACTTTAAAAAAATAAATTACTGTAGACGAAAAAATAAATTACTGTAGACGAATCACTCACGCATATAACAGTTTTCATCGAATAATGAAGTAAAACTTTAATTCTTGTGGACAAAAATATGTATTTATTATAGGTGGCCGCAGCAAATTGTAATCGTAAGGTCATAAACACATTGTTTACAGATATAAATAATAAGATATAATAAATAAATTAATAAATTACTTAAAAGATACGAGCTCTGCTACAGTCAATCAAATTAAGAAAGACAAAAAAAAAACTTATTTTAGAAATCTTTACCTAAGAATATTTCAGTTTGTCAACTAGAATTGTAAATATTTTTTAAACAATCCGCGCGTCACCAGAAAATAAATAAAATACTGTTACTTGATCGCTTCTCCAGAAATTCTATTCTTTTGACAATAATTATTGGCTCATAATTCGAGAACATAAAAGATGAGACTTATGAGAGAACAGAGGCTATTGTGCTACGTTTCACTTTCATTAAACATTTCTTTTGCATTGTCAAAAGCCTGCGCAGGGGCAGATTTACATCTCTTGAGACCCTACGCAATTTTGAATTTGAGGCCCCCAAGAAAATGGGTGGGATACCTGGGGGGGGTCTGAGGGCATCTACCAGAAAGAAAGAGGGTTTGGGGATTCTCCCCCTAATTTTTTTAAAAAGGCATTGGGATTCCTAGTTTTAAACTGTATTTTTTTTTTTTTTTTCAGCAAAGTTGTTATTAATAGGTACATCTTTTAGCCAATTTTTATTCTCCTTTTTTTCTCTTTTCCTCTCTGTTTCTCTGTATTTCTCTCTTTCTCTCACTTTTTCTCTCTTTTCCTCTATTTTTCTCTCTGTTTCTATATTTTCCTCTCTGTTTCTCTCTTTTCCTTGTCTTCTTCCTCCCTTCGTAAAGTGAGGCCCACTTAGATCTGAGGCCCTACCGCAGTTGCGTATTTTGCGTAATGGTAAATCCGCCCCTGAGCCTGCGTTTCACAAGATTTAAAGCTCAAGTAAAATTCACTTTAAAAAAGCTCGTGCAATGAGGTAACTTCGGATTTTCTTAATTTAAACTCATGTTAATCAATCATTTTCGCCTCTCCTAAAATCGACTTTTTTACGTTTCTGTAAAAGGCAAAAAACGTTCACTAGAATAAAATTATCTAGTGAGCTGTTTCTTCCATAAATTTTCTCCCAAGTCTGAAAGTTTGGAGAAAATTACTTTGTGATGCTGAGGAAGAAATTTCCTAAAATCTGAAACTTTTGAAAGGGCAGCAATTTTATCAAACACTTTCAAACTAAATTAACTATCTAAAAACAATTGTCACGTGCATACCTGGAGGCAATGTCTTTTTTGACTCTGTGTAAATATTCCTTGCATCTTCAGATCTTGAAAATTAAACATTTAATTAAAGCAAAATAAATAGGTTCCTAAAAATTTCAATCACATGTAATCCATAAAATTGAAATATTATCGAATCTACTGCTCAATAGAGGCCTCGTACTGGTTAATTTTTGACTACGGTGGTATCTGTCAAGCCTTATGGGTATTTTTCTTCTTGTCCTATATAAAACTATAATTCCCTGTAATATTGACTGACGATGAGTAGAAGTGTTGGCGTGTTATAATTTAAGCGGAAGTATTTCAAAAACAGGAGACCCTTTGTTATCCCTTTGGGATCCATTCATATCAGTCCTCAGAATCACATGAAAGGGAGATTTTATACGCGGCAATCTGATATTGCGCTGATTCCGAATAATGTCATTGAGTCTGCATAATTAAAACGTTTAAAGATTCCGCTTAAATCAACGCCTTAAGCAAAACCATAAATTCCTTTGATTACTTTGAACGGTTTGATAAAGCAAATATCAAGACATTTTTCTGCGTCAGCGATAAGCTTATGTTAACATAGAATCACCTGTAAATAAGCACTTTTACATTTATTTTGAAGACTTTTGTCAAGAAAGCCAACACCAACAAGAAACATTCGATGAAAAAAGCGCACAGTAACGCAAATGGACGTACTAAATTTTCCAGTGGTGTAGTGTGCAAATTGGCAACGTTGCAATGTCTCCATTTATACGCATAGAAAAAGATCGAAGTACTGGGTGTTCGGTGAGCACCTTTGAATTCGACTTTCGACATAGAATTAGAGGGATACAATGTAACGTTGCCAAATTTCACGCTGCGCCACTGATTAATTTTCCTACCCAAGCGGAGGAACACTTTACAAAAAATAAATTAATCAATTAATCAATTCTTATTCAAACAAATAAATAACTAAATTACTAGACAAATAAACTAAACTAATGAAAATAAATAAATTTGGTGATTCAAGTTTTAAACAATGAAAATTAAATCTACAAACTAATTTCTTGGTAACTGAATGACCATAACCGATCAACGATCAAAATCTCCCGAACTTTTGAAGTTCGGAGACTTCTGATTCTAAAGTTACGCATATCACAGCTTGCAACATTGATTATAATTTATTACTCGTATACATCCGTAAGAGTTAGGATATGTTTTTTGTTTTTGTTTTGTTTTGTTTTGTTTTTTTCAAACTCACTGCATTACCTAACTGGTTTTACATCAAGTTTAATCATGTTTACCGGTTTACATTACTATAATATTAAAAATTAGATCTCAAAAACTTTCAACTGCAGTTTAGGTACGTTTGACAACAATCTATCAATTTCAATCGTTTGAGCGAAAATTTTGACAAGTCCTCAACTCCTTTCCTGAGGAATGTTAATTTCCTCTCAGTCAAACAAAAAATTCGCCGATGGGACAGTGTTTCTTAATCACAATGACACGGAACTCTTTCTAATCCAACAGGTAACGTAACAAATAGGTAAAAATTATGAGATTTTGTGAGATCTGTAATCCACGCATAAATTACTCCTCCCAGAACAAGGAAGTCACTAATTTGAATTTATCAAAACTCTTGTATATCAACAATCAGAATAGAGACTGCCAACGACCAAAGATTACTGACACAAACAAATGAGGTATAAGGCAAAACTTAATAAAGGGAATAAACGCCGCGAATGATGCAACCCGGTATACTAGTGGGATCAAAAATATTACAAAGACTGTTGAATTTTTAATCTTCAGGCGTATGATTGTTTATAAAATCATGAAATGTAATCTTTGCAAGCACCATTTTCTGGAAGCTTTTCGATCCCTTCTGTATACCGAGTTGTTTCACGGGCTGGCGGGCATTTAAACCTTTTTTCACGTGATACATCATTACTCATACATCACGACGAAATTTGAAAAGAAATAAACAAACTACAAACACTCGAGATCAAGTTCAACATGCTTGTAAAATTGCATTCATCGATTTTGAAGGCGCGTTGTGAGCTAAATGGTATACATACGTCTCGCCTACCGTCACGTCAAATGTCATCAGATACGGACAGACAGTGAGAACCGCCATGACCAATCACAGATTGATATTTCCTTGCTGATTATTCAACTGAGAATTGATCATCTCATATCGTTGTACTCGAACCGTTAGAGGCGTGATGTATATCCGATTTCATCGAACCATATAACAATCGATACTTTTGCATGGATTTGAATGGTAGGAAAGCGATAGTCGATTGTTCACAAACCACCACCGACTCGAACGAAACAATGCTTGCGATTGTTTTAAGGTTTTTTATTCAAAATTTTATTTTTCCTTGCCAGTGAAGCTCTAAGAACGCGGGCTTATTCACTCAATTTGCAGATCTGACAGGACATCGCCGAAAACTTCTTTGCTGGCCTTTGCTCCGCCTTCTTGATGAGTTGAGACTACTAATCCAGCCTTGGGTCGAAGCTGAATTTTGTCAGTGTGTAGAACGGCTCTGTAAACAGGAATCAATTAATCGATTATCAACTATACATCAGATTTTTGGAATAATGAGGTAGGCGGGGAGGGAGATAAACGAAATTTTTTTAAGATTGGTATTTTTTTTTTTTTTTTTTTTTTTTTTTTTTTTAATCGGCCTCACGTCTACTTTGCTATTGACAATTAAAGTAAGTCATATAGTTTATTACTCTGTAATTATTATCGTACACTTGCATAAGTGATAACTAGGCTAAATATTTACCACTCTTTTCCAAAGGTCCTGAACTTTCAAAAGCAGGGTGGACTTTTGAAACTGCGGGGCGACACTTCAAACACGACAACTTTATCAACCGCAATCCATTCCAATAATTTATAAATATACTAAGCTTTGGGAGACAATAACTCGCCTTAATCAGTATTTATATGACTAAAAATAGATGTCTCCCTAAGGTAGATAAAAATAGCGTTCGATGATATGTATATTATCACGTGATTTCAATCAGGCGACTCCTCTGTGAATCCGAACTGTGAATGGAAAAAAAATTGCTGGCCGGACCTTTCTCAGGAAGGTAAGTGGATAAAAGGTCTATGAGCAATTTAAAGTGCACCCGAGTTCAGCTCTCACATACCAGAACCTAGCACTTTAAAAGACATAAAATAAATTTAGTGATTTAGTGCTTTGCTCAGACTCACCCCGGCGTGTAACCACAGTTAAGACTGCAGATTTGTAATTTGACTTGCTCGGGAAGGCTGGCGATAGAGCTTAATTTCGTAGTGTACTCGGGCTCTGTGCCAAGGTTAACTAAGACAACATAGGTAGGGTGCCCCTCCAATGATCTGTAACAGATGAGTGCAGTGTAATTGAGATGGCGCTTTTAGGTGTAAAAAGAAGATTGCAGAAGAAGAAGAAGAAGATTGTAGAAGAAGATTTAAAAGAGAAGAAAAGAAAAAAAAAAAAAAAG